>ONZH01026661.1:0-79300 GCA_900303285.1 Rhinella marina
TACACTAATGCCAGAGCCTTAATAATAAAATTGGTGTGAGGAGGACTATGACATAGTGGGAATAACTGAGACATGGCTGGATGATACCTATGACTGGGCAGTTAACGTACAGGGTTACAGTCTGTTTAGAAAGGATTGCCAAAACCAGAGAGGGGGAGGGGTCTGCCTTTATGTAAAGTCCTGTCTAAAGCCCACACTGCGGGAAAAAATAAGTGAGGGACATGAAGATGTGGAGTCACTGTGGGTAGAAATAAATGGAGCCAAAAACAATAATAAAATACTAATAGGAGTTTATTATAAACCCCCTAGTATACCAGAGCCCATAGAAAATCTACTTCTAAACAAAATAGACGAGGTGGCAAATCATAATGAGGTCGTTATGGGGGACTTCAACTACCCAGATATAGACCGGGAAACTGAAACCTGTATATCTCATAAAGAAAACAGGTTCTTGGAAATAACCAAAGACAATTACCTTTCCCAACTGGTTCAGGACCCGACTAGAGGGACGGCCATACTGGACTTAGTATTAACCAATAGACCTGACAGAACAACAGATGTGCAGGTTGGGGGACACCTGGGAAATGGGACCATAATTATAATAACCTTCCAACTGTCATTCAAAAGAGCGTTTCTTCAGGGAGGAACAAAAATACCAAACTTCAAAAAAGCTAAATTTAGCCAACTAAGAGAGGCCATAGGCCTAACTAACTGGGACAAAGTCCTCAAAAATAGAAATACAGCCACAAAATGGGATATTTTTAAAAGCATCATAATATCTAATTGTGAGAGGTACATACCTTATGGGAATAAAAGGTTAACAACAAAAAAACAATGTGGATAAACAGAACTGTACAGAAAGCAATAAATGACAAACAGAAAGCATTTAAATCATTAAAACAGGTGGGGAGCGAGGAAGCATTGAAAAACTATAAGGAAAAAAATAGAATATGTAAAAGACAAATAAAAACAGCCAAACTAGAGACCGAGAGATTAATCGCCAAAGAGAGTAAAACTAACCCTAAAATGTTCTTTAATTATATAAATGGTATAAACCTGTATAATAAAATATATAAAGTATAAACCTGAAAGTGTCGGCCCCTTACAGAGTAATGAGGGGGGAGTTGCAGAGAGCGATGAGGAGAAAGCAAAGCTACTAAATATCTTTTTCTCCACTGTATTCACTGAGGAAAATAAACTGTCAGATGAAATGCAGAATATAAAAGTAAATTCCCCATTAAAAGTGTCCTGTCTGACCCAGGAAGAAGTAGAGCTGCGTCTTAAAAAGATTAAAATAGACAAATCGCCAGGACCGGATGGCATACACCCCAGTATCCTAAGAGAATTAAGTAATGTCATCGCCAGACCCTTATTTCTGATATTTAAGGACTCTATACTGACAGGGACTGTTCCACAGGATTGGCGCATAGCAAATGTGGTGCCAATATTCAAAAAGGGTCCAAAAACAGAGCCCGGGAACTATAGACCGGTAAGTTTAACATCAGTCGTAGGTAAACTGTTTGGGGTTTTTAAGAGATGCTATCTTGGAGTACCTCAATGAAAATAAGCAAATTACTCCATATCAGCATGACTTCATGAGGGATGGTCATGTCAAACCAATTTAATCAGTTTCTATGAGGAGGTAAGTTCTAGACTGGACCGCAGCGAATCAATGGATGTCATATATCTGGACTTCTCCAAAGCATTTGACACTGTACCACATAAAAGGTTAGTATATAAAATGAGAATGCTTGGCCTGGGAGAAAATGTCGTTATGTGGGTAAGTAACTGGCTCAGTGATAGAAAACAGAGGGTGGTTATTAATGGTACATACTCAGATTGGTCACTGTAACTAGTGGGGTACCACAGGGGTCAGTATTGGGCCCTATTCTCTTCAATATATTTATTAATGATCTTGTAGAAGGCCTTGCACAGTAAAAATATCAAATTTTTGCAGATGACACTAAACTGTGTAAAGTAATTAACACACAAGAGGACAGTACACTGCTACAGATGGATCTGGATAGACTGGAGGCTTGGGCAGAGAAGTAGCAGATGAGGTTTAACACTGACAAATGTAAGGTTATGCATATGGGAAGGAATAATGCAAGTCACCAGTACATACTAAATGGTAAAATATTGGGTAACTCTGACATGGAAAAGGACCTAGGAATTTTAGTGAACAGCAAACTAAGCTGCAGAAACCAGTGTCAGACAGCTGCAGCCAAGGCCAATAAGATAATGGGTTGCATCAAAAGAGGCATAGATGCCCGTGATGAGAACATAGTCCTGCCACTTTACAAATCACTAGTCAGACCACACATGGAGTACTGTGTACAGTTCTGGGCTCCTGTGAACAAGGCAGACATAGCAGAGCTGGAGAGGGTTCAGAGGAGGGCAACTAAAGTAATAACTGGAATGGGTGGACTACAGTACCCAGAAAGATTATCAAAATTAGGGTTATTCACTTTAGAAAAAAGACGACTGAGGGGAGATCTAATAACTATGTATAAATATATCAGAGGTCAGTACAGAGATCTCTCCCATGATCTATTTATCCCCAGGACTGTGACTGTGACGAGGGGCCATCCTCTGCGTCTGGAGGAAAGAAGGTTTGTACACAAACATAGAAGAGGATACTTTACGGTAAGAGCAGTGAGACTATGGAACTCTCTGCCTGAGGAGGTGGTGATGGTAAGTTCACTAAAAGAGTTCAAGAGAGGCCTGGATGTATTTCTGGAGGGTAATAATATTATAGGTTATAGTTACTAGAGAGGGGTCATTGATCCAGGGAGTAATTCTGATTGCCTGATTGGAGTCGGGAAGGATTTTTTTCCCTAAAGTGGGGAAAATTGGCTTCTACCTCACAGGGGTTTTTTGCCTTCATCTGGATCAACTTATAGGAAAACAGGCCGAACTGGATGGACAGATGTCTTTTTTCGGCCTTATAAACTATGTTACTATGTTACTATGTTACATGCCTGTGAGATACCTCAGGACTGTGACTGTACTTTATATGCTTGTACTGCAACACCTATCTTCCTCTGTAAGGACACTGTTATTGCAAGGTTTATTTGCAGGCCCGTACATCTGTCATCCTTCCTTGCACCCATCTACCTAACATCAATATGACTCCCACCTAACACCAGGCAGGAGCCCCAGAAAAACTAGGATGTGCCCTGTGGGAAGAAAGGGTGCTCCTTCTATTAACTGCATGGCCCCAGGGAGCATTGGAATGAGAGCAATCACCATGAACCACTATCACTCCTATCAGTGCCACAACTACCACTCTTATCCTCTTCCCAGCACTGCAGGTCACTGCATGTGCTGTGTGTGAATTTGTCCTAAAGGGGCAAAGGTGGTTACTGCAGTACCCGGTACATATGAGTGGGTACTGTAACTCAGGATTCCTCTGACCTGTTTATTTGAATGGACTGAAATGCAGCCATATGTACATGAATGAGTCGCTGCTCCATTAGGTCATCCATTAAAAGTCCATCAATTCAAAGTCTCAGAAAACCACTTAAACGGGTCTTTTGGTCTGAAAAAGTTATCATCTATCCACTGAACACGGAATAACTGTCAGATCGGACTGCTTCTAATGTAGTCCCATAGACGATAAAAAAGCGTCAGTGCACATGCTTGGTCTGTTGCTCCGTACAGATGGTTGAAAGAGATCCCTGTGCTTTGGATTGATAAGGGACTCAGCAATTTGACTCCCTCTGATCCAACAGTTATACTCTACTCTGTGAACAGGGGATAACTAACTAATTAAAGTACCCCTTTAAAGGATGTATTTCTTTACAACAACTTATCCCCTGTCCCCTATCAGACCCCAGACCAATCACAAGAACCAGGGTCTCTGCCTCCTCTTTTCAATGGTCATGCATGTGCACTACCGCTCCATGCGGCTCTATTGGGCTACTGGGAATAGCTGAACACTTGTAGTCCGCTATCTCCAGCAGTCCCAGCAGAGTTGAATGGAGCATGCATAAAAACAACTGATTCATTAGCCAGTATATGTATATTAGACTAGAAAATGGCAACAAAGTTCCTCATAGATTTCATTTCAAGGCATTAGTTCTCTGCTGACTCAATGCTCACAAACAACACCAATCACCATCTAAGGATACATAACGTGTGAGTCAGAGGCTCTTCCCAATGTATATACTCTCGCAGTGCATCGGGCCGAGCGTAACCTTTTTGGTTAAGAAAAAACCTAGTACCCTTGACCTTCTTAGCCACCAACCACGCACAAGAGAGTGTAAAGTGGGTCCACATACCTCAAACCTGTTAAGTCTGCAACCCTGCGAGGCCCCTCTTCCAACCACCCTTCCTTTTTTCACCTAGTCAGTCACTGGTCTGTCTCCCCTGTTTGTCTATTTTTTTTTTCAAAGTTTTTTTCAAAGACCTTGGCCTTCTTTCTGGAACACTGTTGTGCATTACACCATTATACATTGATGATGCATCAGAGAAACTTTGTTTCCTTTGTAAGCCTGGTGTGTCAGGCTTTTCATATATTCTTTTTCTTAGTGGTCT
Organism: Rhinella marina; assembly: GCA_900303285.1. Classification (NCBI taxonomy): domain Eukaryota; kingdom Metazoa; phylum Chordata; class Amphibia; order Anura; family Bufonidae; genus Rhinella; species Rhinella marina. Next base: position 4,540 of record ONZH01026661.1, read on the forward strand.
TATATTACATCGATCTTCTTTATTTTTTGCAACATTAATTCATACTTGTAACCTTGTTACGAATTGTTACAAATTTTAAAAAAATTCTCAATAATAACTGTAAAATAAATAAATAAAAATAAAAGACAGTCTGTCCTGGTGTTAGATACTCTTAAACATAAAAATTATCTTTATTTATTTACTTTTTTAATTACAGAATTTTTTACATCACATTTTTATTTGCGCGGAAATGTATTTTTGAAATGTCATTTTTTTACCAGATGTTCATGATTTAATTTAGAAATGTCATATAATGTGCAATAAAAGTCATCTACTGCCTATATATTGACTACCTAGTGATGACCTCTATTACACAGCGAGTTGTGCAGCTTGTGGGGTTTCTCGTTTCCATAGCTACAGGATTTCATAAAGTTCGTAGAATTCTCGGGAATGTATCCAATCTTGTATGAACTGCAGCCACTGAGGTCTGCGGCTGTAATTATCATCATTGAACTATAGCTTATATTTATGTGACAACTAGGCAATCACCAAAGTGAAGACACAGAGATTTTCTTTATTGAATATGCCGTGATTTTAAGTTCTTAAAAGCATTTAAGGGGGTTGTCGAGGATTTTACTATTGATGGCCTATCCTCAGGATAGGTCATCAATATCTGATGGTAGGGGTCTGATACTGTGCACCACTGCTGAATGGCTGTTTTGGGGTAGTTCTAGCGCCAGAAGTACACAGCTGTGTCCACAGAGTAGTGGACAGAGCTGGATACTGACGCTCCCATTGAATGAAGTGAAGGGGAACACTGCTGCAGTTACCAACTCCATCCACTGCACAATGGACGGAGCTATGTCATTCTGGAGCTGCGCCAAAACAGCTGATCAGCAAGGCTGCAGGGTGTCTGATCCGCGCTGATCAGATATTGAAGGCCTATCCTATCTAAAACTTGTGGAGCAAATTGCATTAAAACTTGCAATTTGCTCCACAAGCTCTGCTCGGAGTGGGGGGACCTGCAGCTTTAGCTGCTTCAGAACATGCACAGTAGAGGACGTAACATACTGTAAATGGTCTGCTGTCTCAGATAATACAAATGTTTTCTACAGTTTCATAATTTCTTCTAGCCAGAAGGTCCCCAGAGCAAAACCTGGAATAAACAAGTGCAATTCAGCTTTTAACAGCATTTTACAGATTAAATGAACTTAACATCTTGCGGAGTTTGTGATGCTTCACTTGCACTGGTTTTGTGTCAAGTCCTAGATATGTTATTGCAAATTGGATTTAACCCCTGGATACCTAAATGGATTTGCAGTTGGCTAAAGGATAGATATGTAGCGTGGTTGTTAGAATAGTCCCAAATGAATATATAAGAAGGAGAAGTGCTTGTGGGAAGGACTGCTTTTTAATGTGATAGGATGTGTGCCAATGCAAAGTCGCTTAGCAGTGAATGGAGAAAGCCGTGAATTTGCAGCTTGAGCTTCTTCCACGTAGGACCCCATTCTTGAGATAGGAGTAGGTTTTAGAAGTGGGCTGCATTTAACCTCTTTGATGCCATAGTCAACAACAACTTCAGCATCTAGGTTGCTGACACAGGAGCCTCCCTCTCTACTCCTTAGTCCAACCCAACAATGACCCATAGTGACATGGTGCTGATTGTCAGTTTCTGGGTCTGCCATCTAATGAAGCTTATGAGTTCCTGCCAGAGGTAATGCAGGCATTACGCCAACCCTTGTGGTAGGGTTGCCAACCAGATTTTTTTCTTTTTTCTGGACAACTTATCCCAAAATGGCGAACAGTTAATATTTTTTATGAACAAAATGGAAAACCATAATGAATGATAAAGACAAGTAATACATGTCCATAGCTCAATATATTATATTATATATCTTATAAGAACTCATTACCAGCATTTACCGTGAACTGTAAAATGATGATAATTACCACCAAAATAATCTAGTCAAGTACCACCAGCCTCAAAAAAAATCATGGACACATCTATTTTCTTTCATGGACACAGAAAAAAAGTCGTTTATTTAACAGATTGTCCAGAAATTTCTGGACGGTTGGCAACCCTGCCTAGTGGGACTGAAAAAAAGTTTAGAAGCGAAAAAAAAATCACTTTCCTTCCTTCCTGAACTACAGAATTATCATGATATTTATCTTTCTTATCACCTCACCTCCAAAAAATGGGGTTTGCAAAAGTGATCAAAAATGTAAATGTACCCCAATAAAATGAGTTCATCCTACAATAAACAACCCCTTACATAGCTCTGTCTATGGAAAAAAAAATGATAGCCCTCAGAATATGGCCACACAATGACAAATGTAGAGGTAGCAGTCGCCACCGGGCCCAGGAGCCTGAGGAGGCCCAAAGACCCTTGTGCCACATAAGAAGACACCAGTATTATAGAAGCATAGGCTATAGTGCATGCTGGCCAAGTTTTACTCTGGCTGGAGGGAAGGGGTTAGGTCAAGAACTTGCCATGGTGGTAGTGGTGGGGGGTAAAGTTTAAATTTTTTGCCTCAGGCAGCACGAATGCTATGTGATTCCCTGCCCCTGGCCACAAAGCATTGAGAGAAGGGGGACCCCAAGGTGAAATCTTGCACCAAGGCTGATGAGCCTTTAGCTACGCCCCTGCTCAGAATAAAGATGATATAAAGAAAAAAAAACATAATTGCTTTTTTTGGTTACCCGGTCTTCATAAAATGGAATAAAAAGTGGTCAAAAATCATATGTACCTCAACATAATACCAATAAAGACCTGCAGAATAAAGTTCACATGCCGAGATTCCAAAAATCATAGTTTTGTCCATGCTTCCTCCCCTCAAAAAAATTAAATAAAACATTTTCAATACATTGGGGGAGATTTACTAGTCCTGTAAATCATGTAAACTTATGGGATAATTTATCAAACTGGTGTAAAGTAGAACTGTCTTAGCATCCTGGAAGGCGTTGTTAAGGCCCAAACAGGCTGGTCACTAAGGGTGCCTCCACACGTTACAGAATTTTCCACAACCAAATATCTACCATAAAGACATCACCCATGTTAGCCTATGGGGATGAAAAGTGTCAATACCTGTGTTCTGCACCAGAACAGAACGCAACGGATTTCCTGTAGCTGAACGTCTCCATTCATTTCAATGGAGATGTAATCTACACAGAAATCTGAACCATTATTCATGCACAAAATCTGCAGCTTAATCCACAACAAAAACTGAAAGTTTGAAAAATCTGCACCTGCAGATTTTGTTGGGGAAGATTCCCCAATGTGTGAAAGCACCCTAAGGGGTTTATGTAGTAAACAGGTCCCATCCAAAACCCCTAGCTGTTGTGCCTAGCACAGATGGACATGATACTACATTCCTGATTAGTTTAGAACATGTGCACTGCAGACACACTAAAAGAAACATATCAGAAAATGATTTATTGCTTAAATCAAGTTAACATATTCAATATGTTTTCTCCCCATGGCTTAGTTGAGTCATTACACCAATTATTCATAACTGGGTGTATAGAGATGTATGAACTCATATTTTAGGTACTAGGTATGAATTATGTTTATATATTATTAATTGGGTATTTATGAGCTTTTTCATTATTTTTAGACTTCATTATACAGATTTATGGTATATATGTATTTATTATTCTGTGTTAGATGTTTCATATATGATCATCTTACGTAGTACCGTATCTTTCGGACTATAAGATGCACCAAGGATTTGGAGGAGGAAAATAAGAAAAAAATATTTTCTATAAGATCTCAGAGCAGACCCCCAATCTTGATAAGACCGTCATCAGACCCCAATCCTCATCAGACACTCAAATCAGACCCCCATTCTTCATAAGACCACAAAATCAGCCCCCCTCGCCTCCCATAAGACCCCCCAGTCTCCATTAGCCTCAGATCAACCTCCTATCAGCCCCCCCAGCCTCAGATCAGACCCTTATTAGACCCCCAGCCCCTATCAACCTCAGATCAGACCCTCAATCAGATCCTATCAGCCTCTGATTGGATCAGCCTCAGATCCCAGCCTCCATCGGCCATCAGACGGAACAAACTTACCTAGTTTGCTCCGGATGGCGCAGCATATCCAGGACTCACTGCAATGTATCTTCTCGGTCCCACTGTGTACTGTGACCTGACGGGTACAGCATCAGGTCATAGTGCACTCCTACATGCACTACGTCCTACAGCTGTGCTCGGTCAGGATACCACAGCGGGTACCGGATGCGAGTACAGCCAGCGCAGTGTTGCCCACACCTTCCCGTGCCTCCCCCATGCTAATGCCCGCTTCCATAATGGAAGCGATCATTAGCAATCAGACTATAAGATGCACTGCCCCTTTCCTCCCATTTTTGAGGGGAAAAAAAAAGAGTGTCTTATAGTTCAAAAAATAGTTTTTACAGATATGAGATAGTTGGCCATTGTTTTAAACTATTACATACAACTGAAATACTCCATACAACCTCAGTGTTCGCAATCACATAGGTATCTATTCATTTACTGGATGTAAAATGGTGTGTACCTTTTCTTATTTTGCTATGGGACCCTATGAATTATAGCTACGCCCCTGCTTTTAGATTGAAGGGTAGCTCTTGTGACCTCCTACCCCTCAAATGCCATGAGTACCTTTGTGCCTTTGTTGCAAGAGTTGCTGACCAAGGGTTAGGCTGTTTTCACATATGACCATTTTGTTTTACGTTCTTCTGATCTGTCAGAAGGAAACAGAATTTTTTTTAAAAAAATGGATCCATTATTTTGATCATCCGTTATGATCAGTTTGTATCCTTTTGCGTCAGTTCCATCAGAGATCCGTTATTTTTGACGGGAATCCCTCGCAGGACTTCTGCTCCTGTCAAAAATAACAGATCTCTGACGCAACAGACACAAGTGCATGCAAAATGCGCACAACGGATGCTCAAAATAAAGGATCCGTTTTTTTTCTATTTTCTCTTCTTCTGACAAATCGGAAGAATGGAAAACAAAACAGTGATTTGACTGTGGGCTCATTTGATTCCATGAGCTAATCATCCCATGGGAAGAAGTCAATCACCCTCTTTGGGAATTCAGGTTTGAGCGGTCATCAAGGCTCCATCAGATTGTAGGGCATTTTTCTAATGTCGTACAACTCAATAATGATTAATTGCTGTCAATTCCTCTTGGCGCCCCAAGCAAAAAGAGTCTTGGTTTTTTTTGGACTAGAATACAAGAACAACCCACTGCTATATACGGTATGATTAGTGCTATAGTCTATTGTAGATTTAGTTGCCATAATTAGGTTTTGTTGGAAGTTTTGAAGTTTTACAAATTTGGTAGATAATTATTCCATTATCTCCATGGTGTTATGTCATTATGTGACCTGGTCTTGCTTTTCATGCTATGCAGATGATATCAGTCTCAGAGGATTCCTATTATAATGAAGCCCAGTAGCGTCAAACTGAGAACAAAGAGCAGTAAAGACCTCATTTCAGAAGATACAAGACACCTCATGGCTTCAAAATGGATTTTATTTGTAGACACCAAAGCGTTGCATCAGCCATGTGAACATGTGGAGCAAAATCATTTGATCTTAATGGAGTCATCAGGAGCTTCTCAGCATGAAACCAATGCGCTGGTCTGTGCTAAATTAGCTTCACCAGCATCACATTCACATTTAGAAATAAGTTAACGCTAAAGTGATTAAGATCTGAAAACTGTACTAGAAACACATGTCTTGATATGCTAAAGAAAAAAAAACTTGACAGCTCTTGCAGACACTTTCCATTACTAGAGGCCCTAGAAGGTCATCAGATATCTGCAAAACAATAAAATTGTCCCAGTACTCGCAACAGTTGTCAACATGAGTTGTCAGACACTGCTGACCATACTTCCTGTGCTCATGTCCTGACACTTCCCGAAGTCATAGATTTTACTGGTGGTGTGACTGATTATTAAATGGCTGCTTTTATATGGCCAATATGACTAGCATTATATGGTGGCCATAGCTGGTATAATGATATTGGTACTATGGCTGTAATTATTTAAGCACCATGGCTGTGGCTATTATAGGACCATATTAAAGCCAGATACCATATGGGCACTATAACAAGCATTACATAAGGCACTACAACTTGCACTGTGAATGGCACAGTATTATTAAAATAACTCCCAGAATAGCTATTCCAGGTAAGTGCACTTATTAACATCTAAAATGTAACTCTTAATAAGGTGATTAAAACAGTGTGCCATGATAATCGTTTATCATGCACGATTATCATGGACACACTGTTTTAATCACCTTATTAAAAGTTACATTTTAGATGTTAATAAGTGCACTTACCTGGAATAGCTATTCTGGGAGTTATTTTGATTTACTGTTATGAGTGCTATATAGGGAACATTATTAGATTCTCTCTGCTTTATATATTGCACAGTATTATTACATGCATATTAAAGGATGACACTATTAAAGGGCATCTACAGTGCCTTGCGAAAGTATTCGGCCCCCTGGAACCTTTCAACCTTTTGCCACATTTCAGGCTTTAAACAAAAAGATATAACATTTTAAAGTTTTGTTGAAGAATCAACAACAAGTGGGTCACAATTGTGAAGTGGAATGAAATTTATTGGATCATTTAAACTTTTTTTGTAATAATAAAACTGAAAAGTGGGGCGTGCAAAATTATTCGGCCCATTTACTTTCAGTTCAGAAAACTCACTCCAGAAGTTCATTGAGGATCTCTGAATGATCCAATGTTGTCCTAAATGACTGATGAAGATAAATAGAATCCACCTGTGTGTAATCAAGTCTCCGTATAAATGCACCTGCTCTGTGATAGTCTCAGGGTTCTGCATCATGAAGACCAAGGAACACACCAGGCAGGTCCGTGATACTGTTGTGGAGAAGTTTAAAGCCGGATTTGGATACCAAAAGATTTCCCAAGCTTTAAACATCCCAAGGAGCACTGTGCAAGCGATCATACTGAAATTGAAGGAGTATCAGACCACTGCAAATCTACCAAGACCCGGCCGTCCCTCTAAACTTTCATCTCAAACAAGGAGAAGACTGATCAGAGATACAGCCAAGAGGCCCATGATCACTCTGGATGAACTGCAGAGATCTACAGCTGAGGTGGAAGAGTCTGTCCATAGGACAACAATCAGTCGAACACTTCACAAATCTGGCCTTTATGGAAGAGTGGCAAGAAGAAAGCCATTCCTCAAAGATATCCATAAAAAGTCTCGTTTACGGTTTGCCACAAGCCACCTGGGAGACACACCAAACATGTGGAAGAAGGTGCTCTGGTCAGATGAAACCAAAATCAAACGTTTTGGAAACAATGCAAAACAATATGTTTGGCGTAAAAGCAACATAGCTCATCACCCTGAACACACCATCCCCACTGTCAGACATGATGGTGGCAGCATCATGGTTTGGACCTGCTTTTCATCAGCAGCGACAGGGAAGATGGTTAAAATTGATGGGAAGATGGATGGAGCCAAATACAGGACCATTCTGGATGACAACCTGTTGGAGTCTGAAAAAGACCTGAGACTAGAACGGAGATTTATCTTCCAACAAGACAATGATCCCAAACATAAAGCAAAATCTACAATGGAATGGTTCAAAAATAAAGGTATCCAGAATGGCCAAGTCAAAGTCCAGACCTGAATCCAATTGAGAATATGTGGAAAGAGCTGATAACTGCTGTTCACAAATGCTCTCCATCCAACCTCAAAGAGCTCGAGCTGTTTTGAAAGGAAGGATGGGCAAGAATTTCAGTCTCTAGATGTGCAAAACTGATAGAGACATACCCCAAGAGACCGCAGCTGTAATCGCAGCAAAAGGTGGCGCAACAAAGTATTAATGCAAGGGGGACGAATAATTTTACACGCCCCACTTTTCAGTTTTATTATTGCAAAAAAAGTTTAAATGATCCAATAAATTTTGTTCCACTTCACAATTGTGACCCACTTGTTGTTGATTCGTCACCAAAAATTTAAAATGTTATATCTTTTTGTTTGAAGCCTGAAATGTGGCAAAAGGTTGAAAAGTTCCAGGGGGCCGAATACTTTCGGAAGGCACTGTATCAGCAGATTTGTACCTGTGAAACTGGCTGACCTGTTACATGTGCTCTTGGCAGCTGAAGACATCTGCATTGGTCCAATGTTTATATGTGGCCGCATTACTGAGGAAAATTATGTTTTAATGTATGCAAATGAGCCTCTAGGAGCAACGAGGGCATTGCCATTACCCGTAGTGGCTCTGCTTTCTCTGCAACTGCTGAGCCCTCTGCACTGTGATTGACAGGAATCAGGTACGATGACTTTTCACTGTCTGGTCCTGTCAATCAAAGAGGAGAGGGCTTGGAAGTCAGAGAAAGCAGGACCTCTAGGTGTAATGGTAACTCCCTCGTTGCTCCTAGAGGCTCATTTGCATATATTAAAACATAATTTTTCTCAGCAATGCGGGCACATATGGAAATGGGACCAACACAGAAAGTAGTCCTCTGCATCTCCTTCATTATTACTGTTGTCTGTCCCATTTTCCTGAATAGGCTGATTTTGAGCCACAGTCAATTACCTATGTAAAAATAATGGGGAACCCTTCATTGTGACCATTGGTGGAACAGGTTACCCAAAGGTAAGTGATTAATATTAAAGGGACAGAGAACCCCTCTAAAGGCCGCTTTACACAGGTCGAGAGCAATGCTTATTAGCGTTAATCTGCCTTCATCGGGTAATCACAATCTAAACACACTCTGCTGCCGGCAAAAAAATGATTATGTATAGGGACGAGTGATGACATTAGTGATGGCTCCTCCCCATGCTGTGGACGCAATTGCTGCATGTAAATGCAGCGTTCTTCTTCACTGATGAGCAGATGCTTGCTGGGAAGGAATGCTTCCTTCCCGACAATCGCTTGCTAAATTGTCTCATGTAAGCGGACCTTATAGGGGTTGTCCAAGTTACAGAAAAAAAATACACTCTGAAAACCTATACATTATATAAGTGAGGTCAAGCAAAAGAAAAATGCTATTTCCACACATACCTAGTACAGCTCTGGTCCCTTTGTTTACATGCAGACGCAGAGCTGTGGGACCTCACACAGACATTCTTTTTTCTGGTTGCTCTTCTGGCCCTATACATTTTACTGCTTCTTCCATTTATACATGCAAAGTTTTTCACCTGTTCAAGTCCAGTAAACCATCCCTCCACCCTGTTAGCTTTCGCTATGACTGGAATTCTTCTTTTTCTTATTGGGTTATATAAAAGCTGATGTTAAGCTATCTCTGCGGCCACTAACATGCAGAGGGCGTGACTTTGAGACAACATGCTCCACCCACTTTTTGGACCTCAGTGCTGATGTTCCTATAGCCCATACACACTAGCAGCTGCCAAGCTAGCCTCTATGGACTGGACATGCCTGACAACTCTCAGCTAAGGATGGATCCAGCATGTGTGTTCCCACAGACGAGACAACTAAGCCTGCAGACATTAGTAGTGAAGACTCATGCATAGGGGGCATGGCCTGTCCCTCCAGCAAGCACAGACCACAGATCAGATCAGATGACGTTCCGTGTACAGGGCAGGACTGCTCACTCCTGCAGCCCTAGGCTAGTGCACGGAACGTCATCAGAGCAGGCAAAGAAGGTGATGTCACAGATCATATGACACTTAAAGGGGTTGTCCGGGTTCAGAGCTGAACCCGGACATACCTTTAAATTCACCCAGGCAGCCCGCCTGAACAGGGCATCGAAGCATCCTATGCTCCGATGCCCTCCTTTTCCCTGCGCTAATTAGCGCAGGGCAAAGGCATTTAGCCCGTTTCCGGTGACGTACCGGGCTCTGCCAGGCGGAGGCTTCCGCCCGGCAGTGAGCCCGGTGACGTCACCGGCGCTGATGGGCGGGCTTTAGCGCTGCCCTAGCCAGTAAAACGGCCCATTACAGCCGGTGACGTCACCGAACTCACTGCTGGGCGGAAGCGTCCGCCCGGCAGTGTGTTATGTAAACAAAAGAGCCCTTGCCCTGCACGATCCAGCGCAGGGCAAGGGAGGGCATCGGAGCATGAGATGCTCCAATGCCCTGTTCAGGCGGGCTGCCTGGGTGAATATAAGGGTATGTCCGGGTTCAGCTCTGAACCCGGACAACCCCTTTAATAGAAAGGGGCTACTGTAGAGGAAGTGAATCAATTGAAAATCCATTCCTTTGGTTTAGATAAAAACATACAAAGAATAAAAAAATAACTTGGACAACACTTTTAAGGCTCAAGAAAATAAAAAAAAAACAAAAAACAGCAAAACCAAATTTATCAGTTGACGACCAATTATTTGCAGTGACTCTAACTGCTTAATGAGATTCATGTAATTGCCAGCAAAGCCAATTTTTAAAAGTTTGTTCATCTCATAAAGAGCCTATGTGCAAGCCAAGCCAAAATGCAAAGGCTACTGTGACGTTCTGCTGTCAACAGTAATTAATTGACAGGAGAAGGACTATGTCACATGGGTGCATTATCTGCACAATGCAGGAATCCAGTGATTACAGGACCGATTAACCTGCAATTTTCTTATGTCACCCAACAGTCCCAACCGAATCTTCTTTATAGATGGAAGTGTTTTAATGAAATAATTAATCATAACCACCACGATCTTCTGATTATCTGGAATTAAAGGTTAGCTTTGCTCAAACCATTGCAAGAAAGACAGAATAGTGAATTGCAAATGTCGATTGAATTGTGAAGTCCATGAGCCATTATATGCTACTCTACAATCAATGCTACAAGAGGAAAATTAAGCTGGCCATACACATTAGATGTTTGTCTGCCAAAACTGCCGAAATCAGCAGGATTGGCCAACCATCTAATATGGGCCTCTAATTAGGGTCTCTAATATGTGTAGGGCAAATGTTGAGAGAAACAGGGCATACTGGGAAGTTAAAGTGGTACTGCAAAAAAAAACAAAAAGTGGCCCCATGTTGTAGGTGGGTCCAAATTGTCAGAAGGGCTGGCTAACACAAGTAGACAGGGTCAGTTATACCATAGTGCAGCAAATAGCAGCACTTACCTCACCAGAAACTACCCTCTGTGGTGACTAGTGCCAGCTGCAATGCTCTGCCTTCCTCCAATTATTTCTAAGATATGGAGGAGGAGCTGAGGATGGGAGAAGTGGGCTGCACCATGGAGCCAGCTCTACCTTCAGCATGCTATCTGGTCTTTCAGTCCTACCAAACATACAGGAGAATACAACTTTACATATCTATAATTTCTAGTGATGTCTCCTCGATTGTAGATATTTTCTTTCCTTACCTGCCCAGTCTACCAAAATCAAGCGATACATGTATAAAGGACTACACCTCAATTGATAAATGCAAATGTGTTATTGAATATGAAGCAAAAGAACAGGACAGACACTGAACATTAAAGGGGTTCTCCGGGAATTAAGAAAATGAAAATACTTGAATATTACTTTATTATAAATATATTCCCAAATACCTTACATTAGTTATAATGGCTCATTTTGTCTGGGGAGCAATCATTAGGAGAAACAAAATGGCCGCCGTCCTATTAGTACACAGAAAACCTGTCCTAATCACACAGCAGGACAAGTTACTTCACAGCACTGCGGTAAAGAGCTGCCTCATCCTCATCTCTACTCTACTTGTCAGGGATTATGATCCTGAATAGAGATGATAAGAACTTCAGTGGAATATCTGTAGGAATGGAGCAGATGTGGGCAATAAGTGCAGTCTCCATTACCACAGCCCCACATTATCACAGTCTGTCCTGTGCGTCCTCTCTGTACTTCATGTCTCCTCCTGAACTCCATTCCTACAGAGATTCAGCAAGATCCTATCAGCTGTATTCAGGATCATAATCCCTGAAAAGCAGAGAGGAGGATGAGGCAGCTCTTTATCTCAGTGTTGTGAAGTAACTTGCCCTGCTGTGTGACTAGGACAGGTTTTGTGTGGACTAATAGGGCGGCGGCCATTTTGTTTCTCCTAATGATTGCTCCCCAGACAAAACGAACCATTATAACTAATGTAAGGTAGTTGGGAATATATTTATAACGAAGTAATATTTCAATATTTCCATTTTCTTAATTCCCGGAGAACCCCTTTAAATATAATTTAAAAGGGATATTTTATGTAACTAATCAAAGCCCCTAACCCATGACAAGGTCAGTCAGAACTCAATTACATAGTTATATATAGTTTATATGTAAATATTAATTTATGAAGTTCAACCAAGTGATAGCTACGCGTTTTGGATGAAACACACCATCCTTCCTCAGGAGAATCATGTGTTTCCCCCAAACGCGTAGCTTTTTTAATTTTTTTTGTATTGCAAGATGATGTTTTTATGCGCTTGAAATAGTTTTTAACCACAAATGCCAGCAGATTTGTCTAGGATTCACAGTATAAAGGGTGGACTGAACTGACACATAATAATATCACAAAGATATTCATAAACCACCAAACCTTCATTAATACAAAATTCATCAGAATAGGTCATCAGTACAAATATGTCAGAAAACCCTTTTAATTCTTCCTTTTCTCTCTATGGAATACTGTAAAGTAAAGATTTCTTGATGACTCAGGCTTACTTTCCTCTTACTTTCTCAACCAACTCATCACCTAGTCTCCTACAAGGGCAGAGCCTCCTACAAAAAAAATAATAACATTAAATCACAATGAACAATTTTGAAAGTAACCTATTCTGGGGTACTGCACATGCCCTCCAACTTACACAACGAATCAGTATATCACGGATATATCAAGGGAGAGATTCAACTTCAATTTGGTATCGATAAACCTACAGGCATTTTCCAAGAATTTACCACTACTCAAAATAATGGGTCTACCTGTGGGAAAAGTAGAATTCTTTTGAAACTTCAGAAGAAGATAAAGTGATGTAATCAAAGGTTCTTTCATGATCAATGCCTCATATGGTTGTTTTGATATAACATTTTCATCCAATGCTTGATCCAAGATCTTCATTAATTCACCATCAGTTTTAAAATGGGGTTGAAAGTTAATTTCTTATAAGTTTTATCCCACAATTAGTGATAAGCCTCTCTCTCATACATCTCCTGGGGCCATACGATGTCACCTACTTTGTCCGTAGTTTTATAGAGAACATCTTTCAACCTCCTACGTTTCTTCAAGCTCGACCTCTGTTAAGTAGATACATTTTCCTACTACACAGAAGTGGGAATGTGACTGAACCCTTGACACACTTGACAAAAAGGTGCACAGCAGGGCAAAAGGATAATGGTGAAAACTTCTAGATCTCTTTTGAATGGACCGTGGTATCTTACCTGTATTATCATCTTAGTCCCAAAGGAGTTCTTCTAGATCTTTCAAAGCCACCTTCCAACTTCAGTGTGAAAAAATATCCAATCTTGTTCTTATGGGTCACCAGAGGACACCCAGACATCTGCAGATCTTTTGCTGCTACACAAGGGTCAAAACGAGCACATAGGGAAAATGTCCATTTTCTCTTACTCCTAGTTTTATATCTACCAATCTGTCCAGAAGGTCACTAGTTTCTCTAAAGGGGAAGGTATCCTGTTCGAAAGATGATGGCAACCTTTAAGTTCTTAGCATACTAGACTGCACATTTGCATTACTGGCTTTTAGGAAAACCGGGATAAGAAACCTTTAAAAATACATTTGATCACGTGGAAATCTTTGGGGCCTCCTTAGCTGATTAACTGATTAAAGCCTAATATTAGGAAAATGAGCAGAAAAAATATAATATTGATTAATAGGCTGTCGCCTATAAATGGTTATAAAAGGGACGGGTTAACTTTAAAGGGGTTGTCCGAGTTATGAAAAAAAATATAGTACTTTAAATCTGATGGGCATCAATATATAACTAAGTTAAGCAAGTTTTAGGCAAAAAAAAAATCTACATTTCCACATTTCCCTGGTTCTCTTCTGGTCTTTGTTTACCTGCAGTAATAACAATCTCTACCCCTCCCACTGCTCTGCAAATGCTGCCCTGAGTGACATGTCTGCTAGGATACTCAGCAGCATGTTGTATGTGTAGGACTACAAGTCCCAGCTGTACAATGACACTGCTGATACACACAGGGTTTTCCCCCTACCTGTTCTTGTACAATACAATACTTTGCATCTAATCCCTATCAGCTCCAGATCAGCTCTGTGTCTGTAGGGTGAGGAGAGCAGATCCTGTGTCTCTTTACATCTGCAGCTGCTGTTGTAAAGCCTTCAGTGTGTTCTGGCTGAAGGGGTTAATGTTTTATCTGAAAGAATCCAGGGAGAGAGCAGATAGCAGCAGCGGCAGAGCAGGGGGGGCGTGGCCAGCACAGTGACATTTCGTGTACAGGCTCTGTACACGAATACAAGATTAGCAGGGAAGCAAGCTGACATCACAGATCATGTGACCCTCATTGAAACCTGAGAAACCAGCAGCTTTAGAAGCAGAAAGTGTATGAAAAAGCTGTTGTATTTGACTAGTTAGAAACATACAAAGGATAAAAAAATAACTCGGACAACCCCTTTAATTCACATAACTGCAACATCTATGACTGATATCATGATGTAACAGTGGCATCTAATAATAAAGCAAAGTAATAATCTATATCATCTTCTCTGCAATTAGGTCCCTTCTCTCCACAGAGCAATAGGAACCACAAAGTTCTCATTTATTTCACCACCATTATGATAAATGGTTTCATAAACCTGCCATTGTCGCCAGCTCCCCAAAGCCTAGATTGTGATTGTATTAATGCAATCACTTCTTGGCTGTTAACTTGCAAATTGTCAGGATCCTAATAGGAGTGTGGGTGCTCCTATCATGCATTATTTTCTGAAAAAATTTTGCTGGACTATTTGATGCTTCATTCATCAATCAATCTCACAATGTACTGTATTTCTCTTGAAAACTTCCTTCTTGAGTTGAGAAGAGTAAAGCAGATGAAATGTATAAAATATATCTAATATACCGTACAATGATACAAAGATATAATCTGCAGCTATGTAGAAATGTGGCATTATATGGTTTTTTGTAATTTGTGAAAATTGTGAAAATAAAATTCTAAAAAAGAAAAAAAAAAAAAGAAATGTGAATGTGGCATTATAGGAAATGCTTCTTAAATACCTGGGACAATATCTTTATGTTTTCCCCGTGTTTGCCTGAGTTTCTTCCTGGTTCCTTGGTTTCCCCCTGAACTCCAAAAACTTACTTGCAAGTCTATGGGTTTCTTATGAAATAGGCCTTAGTGTGAGTGTCTGGGAAATTAAATTGGGAGACGCCTCTATATAAGCAATATAAATAAATAATAAATAAGGCAACACCATAACTAAAAAAGAAAAAACACAGAATCTACAATCAGCTAATCGGTGTAAGTCTACCTCTTTGCATCCCTGCTAATCAGTGACCACAGCAGAAGAAGAGTAGGATTACATGCTGGCAATTCAAATAAGTGGTTGACCATGTAATGCATGGACAGCTCAGGGCAGGAGCTTCTCATACAAGGGAACCCTAGAGGCCATATTAGCATACTGTACATTAGAAGGGATTGAATTGATCTAACATTACTTTACTGTGGTCCTGTATACAAACATTTTGTAGCCAGTTGCTTGGTCTAGCAGGGGCGTAACTACCATAGCGGCAGACCATGCGACAGCTATGGGGCCCAGGGCAAGAGGGGGCCCAGTCTTAGTTGGGATTATCTCCTTCTACTGGGGGAAAACATGGTCAGGACTCTGCCCTCTAAAGGAACAACTTTTAGCAAATGAAGGTCCCAAGGGTCATTGAAAGGTGTTTAGGTGGAAACCCTTCTGTCCTGTGTGGGGAGCCTGGTTTGATGCTTGCTATGGGGCCCTTACTTCTCTATGTACGCCACTGGCTACCAGATTCCTTTCCCCTGATTTTTTGGCCCTTTGGAGCAAGGAGTAACACTGCTTCTCATATGTTGTAGTATAAATTGCGGCCATATTGTAATTGTTCATTCTCTTTTCAGAAAATCGCACCAAGACATTATTTCCGCCATCTTTATCATTTATATGATCTAATTAAAACCTTTCAGCTTGAAACATGGAAGTGGCTAATGAAACTACCGTACATAGAGTTATAAAGAGGATTGCATTTGAGGTGATAATGATTGCTTTACTTTTGAATCTACACTGGGACCAACAGACTACAGGCGCTACAGAAGGTGGTCAACAGAAATTATTTTATGATCCATTCCTGATGTAAGCCGTGGCAACAGGACCCCGATAATGTGTGTCAGACCAGTTGCCCGACAACTACAAAAACCACATATAAAAAGTGTATCTCTAGCATCCATTACATCTATGGATACATTCACACAGAGGATTTTGATGCGTAAATGGGATAAGCAGCAAGAGAACAGCTGCCGGGGTTTCAAGTGGTGGCTGTCCGCACACAGTGCCAAGGGTCAGCTTTAAACCACTGGCCCCCGAACTGAAGCACTACCTCCCTTTGAAAACAATGGAGGACAGACACCACATGGCTGGCGGCAGAAGTCTGATGCAGTGTCTGTCAAAAGTAGAGTAATTGAGAAAATAGGTGAACTGTAACACCTAGAAAGATGGGCATTTTTTATGTCCGAAAAAGGATCAGATATTTTCATTATGATGATTCTTCTTGTCAGTCAGGGATAGTAACTGATAGTAACATAGTTTATTAAGGTTGAAAAAAGCCCTCTGTTCATCCAGTTCAGCCTGTTTTCCAGCAAGTTGATCCAGAGGAAGGCAAAAAACCCCATGAGGTAGAAGCCAATTTTCCTCATTTTAGGGGAAAAATTCCTTCCCAACTCCAATCAGGCAATCAGAATAACTCTCTGGATCAACAACCCATCACCAGTAACTAAAATCTGTAATATTATTACCCTCCAGAAATACATCCAGGCCCCTCTTGAACTCTTTTAGTGAACTTACCATCACCACCTCCTCAGGCAGAGAGTTCCATAGTCTCACTGCCATAGTCTCACTGCTCTTACTGTAAAGAATCCTCTTCTATATTTGTGTACAAACCTTCTTTCCTCCAGATGCAGAGGATGTCCCCTCGTCACAGTCCTGGGAATGTACAGTATAATAGAGAAATGGTAAATGCTGTTTAAGTCCAATGATGATTTCTTTATAACTTGGTTAATTGTTTTGTTAGTTAGTAACATAGTAACATAGTAACATAGTAACATAGTTTACAAGGCCGAAAAAAGACATCTGTCCATCCAGTTCGGCCTGTTTTCCTATAAGTTGATCCAGAGGAAGGCAAAAAAAACCCTGTGAGGTAGAAGCCAGTTTTCCCCACTTTAGGGAAAAAAATTCCTTCCCGACTCCAATCAGGCAATCAGAATTACTCCCTGGATCAACGACCCCTCTCTAGTAACTATAACCTGTAATATTATTACCCTCCAAAAATACATCCAGGCCTCTCTTGAACTCTTTTAGTGAACTTACCATCACCACCTCCTCAGGCAGAGAGTTCCATAGTCTCACTGCTCTTACCGTAAAGAATCCTCTTCTATGTTTGTGTACAAACCTTCTTTCCTCCAGACGCAGAGGATGGCCCCTCGTCACAGTCACAGTCCTGGGGATAAATAGATCGTGGGAGAGATCTCTGTACTGACCTCTGATATATTTATACATAGTTATTAGATCTCCCCTCAGTCGTCTTTTTTCTAAAGTGAATAAGCCTAATTTTGATAATCTTTCTGGGTACTGTAGTCCACCCATTCCAGTTATTACTTTAGTTGCCCTCCTCTGAACCCTCTCCAGCTCTGCTATGTCTGCCTTGTTCACAGGAGCCCAGAACTGTACACAGTACTCCATGTGTGGTCTGACTAGTGATTTGTAAAGTGGCAGGACTATGTTCTCATCACGGGCATCTATGCCTCTTTTGATGCAACCCATTATCTTATTGGCCTTGGCAGCAGCTGTCTGACACTGGTTTCTGCAGCTTAGATTTCTGTTCACTAAAATTCCTAGGTCCTTTTCTATGTCAGAGTTACCCAATATTTTACCATTCAGTATGTACTGGTGACTTGCATTATTCCTTCCCATATGCATAACTTTACATTTGTCAGTGTTAAACCTCATCTGCCACTTCTCTGCCCAAGCCTCCAGTCTATCCAGATCCATCTGTAGCAGTGTACTGTCCTCTTCTGTGTTAATTACTTTACACAGTTTAGTGTCATCTGCAAAAATTGATATTTTACTGTGCAAGCCTTCTACAAGATCATTAATAAATATATTGAAGAGAATAGGGCCCAATACTGACCCCTGTGGTACCCCACTAGTTACAGTGACCCAATCTGAGTATGTACCATTAATAACCACCCTCTGTTTTCTATCACTGAGCCAGTTACTTACCCACATACAGACATTTTCTCCCAGGCCAAGCATTCTCATCTTATATACTAACCTTTTATGTGGTACAGTGTCAAATGCTTTGGAGAAGTCCAGATATACGACATCCATTGATTCGCTGCGGTCCAGTCTAGAACTTACCTCCTCATAGAAACTGATTAAATTGGTTTGACATGACCGATCCCTCATGAAGCCATGCTGATATGGAGTAATTTGCTTATTTTCATTGAGGTACTCCAAGATAGCATCTCTTAGAAAACCCTCAAACAGTTTACCCACGACAGATGTTAAACTTACCGGCCTATAGTTCCCGGGCTCTGTTTTTGGACCCTTTTTGAATATTGGCACCACATTTGCTATGCGCCAATCCTGTGGAACACTCCCTGTCAGTATAGAGTCCTTAAATATCAGAAATAAGGGTCTGGCGATGACATTACTTAATTCTCTTAGGATAAGGGGTGTATGCCATCCGGTCCTGGCGATTTGTCTATTTTAATCTTTTTAAGACGCAGCTCTACTTCTTCCTGGGTCAGACAGGGCACTTTTAATGGGGAATTTACTTTTATATTCTGCATTTCATCTGACAGTTTATTTTCCTCAGTGAATACAGTGGAGAAAAAGATATTTAGTAGCTTTGCTTTCTCCTCATCGCTCTCTGCAACTCCCCCCTCATTACTCTGTAAGGGGCCGACACCTTCAGGTTTATACTTTTTACCATTTATATAATTAAAGAACATTTTAGGGTTAGTTTTACTTTCTTTGGCAATTAATCTCTCGGTCTCTAGTTTGGCTGTTTTTATTTGTCTTTTACATATTCTATTTTTTTCCTTGTAGTTTTTCAATGCTTCCTCGCTCCCCTCCTGTTTTAGTGATTTAAATGCTTTCTGTTTGTCATTTATTGCTTTCTTTACAGTTCTGTTTATCCACATTGGTTTTTTCTTGTTCCTTAACCTTTTATTCCCATAAGGTATGTACCTCTCACAATTAGATATTAGGATGCTTTTAAAAATATCCCATTTTGTGGCTGTATTTTTATTTTTGAGGACTTTGTCCCAGTTAGTTAGGCCTATGGCCTCTCTTAGTTGGCTAAATTTAGCTTTTTTGAAGTTAGGTATTTTTGTTCCTCCCTGAAGAAACGCTCTTTTGAATGACAATTGGAAGGTTATTATATTATGGTCACTATTTCCCAGGTGTCCCCCGACCTGCACATCTGTTGTTCTGTCAGGTCTATTGGTTAATACTAAGTCCAGTATGGCCGTCCCTCTAGTCGGGTCCTGAACCAGTTGGGAAAGGTAATTGTCTTTGGTTATTTCCAAGAACCTGTTTCCTTTATGAGATATACAGGTTTCAGTTTTCCAGTCTATATCTGGGTAGTTGAAATCCCCCATAATAACGACCTCATTATGATTTGCCACCTCGTCTATTTCGTTTAGAAGTAGATTTTCTATGGGCTCTGGTATACTAGGGGGTTTATAATAAACTCCTATTAGTATTTTATTATTGTTTTTGGCTCCATTTATTTCTACCCACAGTGACTCCACATCTTCATGTCCCTCACTTATATCTTCCCGCAGTGTGGGCTTTAGACAGGACTTTAGATAAAGGCAGACCCCTCCCCCTCTCCGGTTTTGGCGATCCTTTCTAAACAGACTGTAACCCTGTACGTTAACTGCCCAGTCATAGCTATCATCCAGCCATGTCTCAGTTATTCCCACTATGTCATAGTCCTCCTCACACATCACTAATTCCAGTTCACCAATTTTATTAGTCAGGCTTCTGGCATTAGTGTACATACACTTAAGAGGTCTATGTATATTTTTTACCCCCCTTTTTAAATTACTATTACCAGTGAAGTGAATATCCGGGGTTTTTGGGTTACTTTGGTTGATGTTTTGCCCAATATTCTCCCTACATTCCTCACTAATCCCAACCCCCACTAACCCCCCACTCTCCCCGACTATGACCCACTCTCTATCTACACTATCTACCCCCTTATTAGTATTACCCCCCACCCTCCCCCCAGATCCTAGTTTAAAAGCTCCTCCAGCCGTCTAACCATTTTTTCCCCCAGGGCAGTTGCACCCTCCCCATTAAGGTGCAGCCCGTCCCTACTATAGAGTCTGTAGCCGACAGAGAAGTCGGCCCAGTTCTCCATGAACCCAAACCCTTCCTTCCTGCACCAGCCTCTGAGCCACTTATTTAACTCCCTAATCTCCCGTTGTCTCTCTAGTGACGCTCGTGGCACTGGTAGTATTTCTGAAAACACTACCTTGGAGGTCCTGGACTTGAGCTTCTCTCCTAGTTCCCTAAAATCATTTTTAAGGACCTTCCATCTCCCCCTGACTTTGTCATTGGTGCCAATGTGTACCATGACCGCCGGGTCTTCCCCAGCCCCACCCAGCAATCTGTCAATCCGATCCGCGATATGCCGAACCCGAGCACCCGGGAGACAACACACTGTTCGGCATTCACGGTCTCGGCGACAGATGACCCTGTCTGTCCGCCTAATTATAGAGTCCCCTACCACCAGCATCTGTCTGGCCTTTGCTGCTCTCCTGTTCCCATCCTTCCTGCAGCGGTCATCCTCCTGGTTTCTAGGAGAAACGGCCTGCTGCAGTGTCGCTGGTCCTGGGCTTTCATCCCTAATATCAGCCAAACAGGCATATTTACTAGGGTGTTCCAGCTCAGGACTAGCCTCCCTGGCACTTTTCCCTCTACCCCTTCTTACTACATTTACCCAGCTGCTGACCTGATAGTCCTGCTCTTGCCCATCTCCTCCCTCCTCCTCTTCACTGACCCCAGCCAGTGCCTGCACTGTGAGGTCTAAGCCTCTCTCCAGGTGTTCAATGCCCCTAAGTATGCCAAGCTGCTTATTTAGATCCAAGATCTGGGCTTCCAAATATGCAACGTGATTGCATCTAGTGCAAATGTATTCACCCATGAATGGTTCTTCAAGGCATGCATACATTGCACAGGACACACACTTAGTAGCATTGTCCATGGAGTTGATGTAATGAAGGCTGGCTCCCATTCATTTCTTTTTTTTTCTCATCTTTATATGGCAAGTACTACTAAAATTGGGACATTGGGGCCCCCACAAGTTCATCAGCACTAAAACCTGCACACCTAATGTACTGTGCTAACACTATATGGTAAGTGCTGACATTGTGATGGATGATCTTCTCGCTTGCTGTTATCTTAGTGTGCGCTGTATGCGATGATGGCAGCCTTTAATATCAGAGCACAATATGGTCAGAGATTTCACAATTACAAATTGTCTTCTTTATCACAAAAGCCAGCATAGGAGCTCTCACGTAGAAACCATTCTAAGAGGTATGAAGAACTCAGAAAAGGAAGTATTTATGATTAATTATTGTGCTTGTTTATTTATATTTAGTTATTTTATCTATTTATTTATAATTATATATTGTGTTTGATTGTTTACCGGTTTGAGAACAAAGCATTTGCTTCAAGTGTTATGTTTTATATGCATGAGCCCTCGGGCACAAAGCCAAAAAAGCAAAACAAAACAAAAAACAGACAGTTGCAGCTTATGTCAAGCTCCTAAAATACAGTAAACAATGATAAACAATCAAACCAGCAAAGAAAATAAAAAGTGTCACATTTTTATATGTAGATATTATAGCTCTATTGCAGCATATGCAGCGGCATCACACGATCCAGTGGAAAAACAGAAGTGGCTGTGGCTTCTCCTATTCTGCTCCGTTGTCAGCCATCAATAATGGAACGTGTGGCCAAGAAACAACTCTACTCACACCAGCAATCCACTGATGAGCAAGCTTAATTCCCACCTGACATAGTTTCTGGCCATACATTCTCTACCATTCCACTTAGTGGATTCTTCTGCCTTTAGTGAGCTGACTGCATGCACTCAGCCTCGCTGGAAGATACCTAGCTGACATTATTTCTTCCAAAAAGCCATCCCTGCCTTATACTTTCACGTGGCGGAGAACGTGGGCCACTCTTTGCAATTCTCGCTGGAGTAACTGTTATGGCGGGGACAGTATGTCTTTCACAGCCCACTGGGTCAACGTTTTTTTATGCCAGCAGCAAGGCAGCAGTGCAGCAAGAAGGCCTATTGACACCTCCATGTTTGTGTCGGTTTTGGTCCCACAACAGGCATCTTTCCCACCTCCTCTTCCATGGATATCCTCCCATCTGCAACAGCAGCAGGGCAGAGGGCACTGAATCTCTCAGGGCAAGGGCTTTTTCAGCAGATCCGGTGATGTAGCGGTTCTCAGCTAGGCGGAGGCTTCCGCCTAGCAGTGTTCCTGGTGATGTCACCGGCACCAATGGGCAGGCTTTAGCGCTGCCCTAGCCTGTAACACAGGCTAGATATATAGAGGTATGGTTGCACAACATATAATAAACAATAAGAGTAGAAATAAATTTAGATATATGTGGCGCTATGCCGACTAAAGATAAAAAAGGAAGTCCTTAGTTACACATATTTGCAAATGCGTGATGCGTGTAACACAGGCTAGGGCAGCGCTAAAGACCGCCCATTAGTTGGTATAAATTTAAACTACATGTCCACCAAATTTATCCTCCAGCAGCCACTCTAACAAATCTGGCACATCTTCAGACTCTTAAAATATTAGACAGTATTAGTAAATGTGATTCAATCTCGAGTTTAACTGTAAATTAAAACTAACTTACAGTACCTGCTGCAATTATCATTGAAACTTTAT
Organism: Rhinella marina; assembly: GCA_900303285.1. NCBI lineage: Eukaryota > Metazoa > Chordata > Amphibia > Anura > Bufonidae > Rhinella > Rhinella marina. The sequence continues at coordinate 27,581 of ONZH01026661.1, forward strand.
TAAAACTTAAAACTTTAGAAAATATGTATTTCATATCAAGTATTTATTACTTTTTTTCTGTTGTTTAATGTTAATGTTCAAAGTCAATGGAATAAAAACCTGAATAGACTTTGTATGTTCGAAAAACCTTGATGTTTTAAAGAGGTTTTGCAGTGAGCAATGGTTTTGTGGAGAATATCATCAACATGGCAGGCTAGATGAAAAACGCGAATCATTGACCGTCACCTTGTGGCTGTCTGTGGGCCACATTCCATGTAACTATCCAGTACTATCTATTGTCAGGTAGACTAATGACTCATGTAGTATGCATCACATAATACAGCTCTCCCCCTCCTTCCCACCTGAAGTCTAGAAATGCCTATTCATGTCTGCAATAGGACATGTTCTATCTTCTATCTTTTTTGCGGGGCCGTGGAACGGTCATACAGATGCGAACAACACACAGTGTGCCATCTGCATCTTTTGCAGCCCCATCAGATTTGAATTGGATGTGGACCAAAAATACGGAGCAGAGTATAAATATTGCTGGTTCCTACATTGCCCTGAACATTGTAGGCTTAGGTTAGGCCCAGGACAGGCAGTTCTGTTAGTGTTAGATACCCATCTGCAGAAGTCACATTCTGGGTGGTCGTAACCCCTGTAAACAAGAAGGTGTTATGTGATGGAAAAATAAATCAAGCAGGCAAAGCAAGCAATATCAATAATCCCAATACATTAGTAAGTGCGTTGCATTAACTTTTTCTACATGATAAATGTCATTCACTGAAGTGAGACAACCCCTTTAAGGGTACGGCCACACGGTCAGGTTTCCTGATGCATTTTTTTGAAGCCAAAATCAGCAATGAATCATACAAGGAAAGAAAGTATAAAGGACAGATACAACTTATCCTCTTATTTGAATTCACTCCTGATTTTGGGTTCCAAAACTGCATTAGAAGACCTGACCGCGTGGCCATACCTTATGGCTTCTTTTTCATTCATTTATAATTGTAAAGTAATATTTGATTTACTTCGTTCTCATGAATACTCCCTCAATAGAATGAGATAGAGGTCTTTTGTCTAACATCAACTAAAATACTCTTTTGGTAACTTTTGGATGAATGGTATCAACTTGATCCCCAACTCTCTGGCCGGGCACCAAATTATCACTTAGAAAATATAATTAGCCAAAGGAAAAAGACAAAAAGCTTTGATTATGCGAAGCCGGGTTAAATGCTATGTATTTCTTAATGTGTTGTTAGAGTGATGAGAGCTGAGGTTTTTGTTCATGTAATTTATTTCTGTCTTAGTAGAGCAGATGAATTAAATGGCACATGAATAATAAGTGTACTTCTATTCTAGGAACCTTCGAGGGTCACATAGAGATTACAATGCTTCCCCACTGCTAAACAGCTCTTGGCTGCCAAATGGATCCAGGGAGCCTCAAGTCTGTGATCTTTTAGAAAAGCTCATAACGTGTGCAAAATGTGTTACTTTTATTGGACATGTATAATTACTTATTCGATCAAAGATATTAATGAAGGAAGACTGAGGGTTTTATGCTCTGTCTTAGAAAGCACCTAATTAACATGTGTTGTAGTGATTGATGGCCACAGAAAACCATGGCCGGTCTTAAGACATCACAGTCATGCTATGAAAAATGACCAAGGGCACCTTATATGAATACATTTCTGAGAGGGAATATCTGATTGTGGATGCGCTCAGCCCATATATTCACACGACAAGTTGTACAGGAAGAGCATGAAGAAGTAAGACAGGGCTAATTGAATAACATGGTCCATATTGCACATACAGTATTTATCAAAAGTCATTGTAAAAGCCATGTATTATCCTAGAAAAGGTTCATATTATTATACACTGTATATTGTGCATTTCTATAGCGTTAGTGAATATAGAACTCAAATTGACAAAAAAGGTAACGCACCAAGAAGGAGTTGACGGGATCAATGTGTGAATGTAATGATGATAGATGTAAGTGATTACAATATGAAAGGATGAGTTTATTGGGGAAAACTATACAAACTGAAAGGAGGCTCTAGGACCCTGTTGGATCATCTCTAGCTTGGATACAAGATGAGATACGGTGTGGCATGGAGACATACAGGTTCTGTATGGTATCCTGTGGCACATTTGCCCACAGATGTTACAGATGGGCCTGTAGATCCGGCAGTTCACACTAGACCCCTTACCACATATAATGGCGTAATCCTAAGGAGTTTATTTACACTTAGCCATCTAACAATTTAACGCCTTGGTTTTACATGTGCTAGTCTTCAATTAAATCTTAAAGGGGAACTTTCACTGTTTTAACTTACACTATCTAAATACCTTTATTGTTAGGGCACCCCCCGCTGATGCCAGCACCAGTTCAGGTTTTTCAAAATATCACTCCTGCACTCCGCTGTGGCCCCCTGTATATTTCCCACTCAGTATGCGATCCAATCACATCGGAGAGCGTCACAGCCAAGGAGTTTTTTTCTCCCTGGCTGTGACGCTCTCCGATGTGATTGGATCGCGGCACAGCCAGGGAGAAGGAGACGCCCATTAAGAAATCGGGCGTCTCCTCCTACCTGTTCCGATGCTCAGTATTACCATACTGAGCGGGAAATATACAGGGGGCCACAGCGGAGCGCAGGAGCGATATTTTGAAAAACCTGAACTGGTGCCGACATCAGCTGGGGGTGCCCTAACAATAAAGGTATTTAGATAGTGTAAGTTAAAACAATAAAAGGTCCTCTTTAACATGTATTTTCAACTTTTTTTTTTTTTTAGAAAAGAAAAAGGAAATTAGTTGCAGGACGGTTTAAAATTATCAGTGGTTGGTGCAGTATAATTTGTATGAATGCAGTATATTGAAAGTACTTACTACTGCTATATCCCTGCAGTGGTGTGTAGACAAAACAGTAGTAAATGCTGATCCAGCAGGGTGCATGCTCTTGCTGGCTCTATTTTGTCTACAATGTTTCTAAACTGTATCGTCTTCCTTGAGTACTTGATATATTAGTTACTGCGCCCCTATACTGAAACTAAAACACATACACAGACACTCTACCCAGGGGTGCACCACCAATGAGGCCAGGTGAGGCGATCACCTCAGGCAGCACCAGGTAGGGGCAAGAGTGGGCAGCTGAAGGGCCATGGGCAATGAGCGCTTTCATTGTGTCAAAGGGGTTATGTTAAGAAATTGCCATGGGGGCGCTGTCTCAGTTTTCGCCTCAGGCAGCAGAAAGGCTAGGGGCACCCCTGACTATACCTACCTATAGCGCACCCAGCTGCCTCAGCATTTAAAGTACTACTGTTTTGTCTACATACCACTGCAGGGATGTAGTACTTTCAATATACTGCATGTGTAATACCCCAGAGTGGTATTACCATTTCTGCACTCCGCTACTGTCTCTAATGGATAACATAAATGCCATCTGTGTATTTATTTTCAGATCCTTCATATGGTGCGTTTATAATCTTGCTTTGTACGGTAACTGTTATTTTCATGTACTGTGCCTGGTTTGCCAGCGGGTGGCAGCGTATATGGCAGATAGATCCTTAGATAGAATGGAACTTACCATTCCATTCTCCCCCTCTTGGTCAGAAGTGGGCTTTCTACCAGAAGGAAGAGTGGTAGTTCTAGTTTATTACAGTCTAGTTTAGACTTGATAGTGGAGCTGAGAAGACAAGAAAGATGTAGCAGCAAGGGGAAAATGTTCTCAGGGTGTGGCAGGAGCCTCTTCAAAGGGAAATAGCTCATAGAGCACCCTGACTCCATGCTAATTTACTTACTGAGTGTCAGGAGGTGGACAACAGCCAAAGGCACCCAAATCCAGGGATACCAGAACCCAAGCCAAGTTTAGTACAACAGAGAGAGAAAGCAGAGTTATCAAGTTTACCTGCCAGTTTATGCTAAAGCCTGCTGGAACCAAGAGAAAGACTGAATATTGTCTGGATACAAGTTGATGCAAGTAAAGCTGTTGAACTTTCTGAGAGTCTAGTAAACTTATTCTCTACCATTACTCATCCCCTTTACTGGTTCGGAGCCTTACCCTGGGGAGCGACTGTATTCAGGTAGGATCACCGTTACACACAGAGACTATTAAGAGCCGCACCACACCACTCGGCATTCCTATAAACATGGGACACGATCGGCCCTGGGGGTGGCATGTCGCACATGCATACAAATTATACCAACCACTAATAATTTTAAACCGTCCTACAACTTATTTAATTTTTCTTTTCTAAAAAAACCCATTGAAAATAAAAGTTTTAATTGAAGACTAGCACATGTAAAACAAGGCGATAAATAGATGACTAAGTGTAAATAAACCGTGTATATCCTGCACGCTTATAGGTTGCCCAACTGTTCTGATAAATGCTCTATTGGTGATAAATCTGTTGGTGACATTCCTGGGAAACTCTTGCTGTATGGGGCGAGCATAATCCTGATGAAAGATGCCAGTTGGAAGCCCTGCCATGAGAGACAATACATGTGACCGCAGGATGTCCTGCACATATTGCTGAGCTATTACTGTCCCTCACTACTACAGGTGACATACTGAATGTCATATACAGTGGCTACCCAGATCTTCACACCAGTAGTTGGGGCAATGTGTCTCTCCACAGCAAAGGCAGGATTGAACTGCTCACCATGAGACCTCCATACTCAAACCGGACTGTTGTGGAATCCCAAACAGAGCCTTAATTTACTGCTAAACTGTTCCAGTCCATGGCAGTCCAGGTTTATCATTCACGACACCACTGCAAACAAAGGCAACAGTTGCTGGCTGTCAATGGCAGGACAGTTAATGGGCGCCATGACACCAAATTTCTTTCTGCTGAGGACCTGGAAATGGTCCAGGAAGAGACAGGGGTATGAAATGAAGATGCCACCTGTGTCTGGATGGTGGACAACAAAATGTGCTCCCCCTCTCAAAGTTTTTCAACTAGGCAAAATGCTTTTGCGTGCATTGTGTAGGCATTTCTACTGGTCAACAATCTTCTTTTCTTGACCAAAATTATATTAAAGGGGTTATCCCATGATTAATGTAAAAATTAAAATCTGATATCATATAGTACTTGACAGTCCCTTTCTAACACAACTAGAACCAGCCCTGTACCTCATATGGATCCAGAGATCTCCACATTCATTGCTCCAATTGCTGTGTTGGCAGCTTAGGGTCTGTGCACTCAGGGGTGTGTCCTTTCTACTGCAGCTAGTGGCAGTTGAAGGATGGAAGTGAGCATGTCCTTCCAGCTCAGTGAGCAGGACAGAGAAATAAGAAAAAGGGCAAACAGCAGGTGGCGCTCTATACAGATAGATTTCAGTCAATAACTCAGTGGCTATACTAAATTTTTAATGCCACGCAATTACAAAAGTATTCAGATTCATGTACCGGTTTGAAAAATGGAGAATATTTTTTGTGGGATAACCTTTAAAAATTCTATGAGCAGAATTAGCCATATTAGCCGTTTGTCAGCAGTTAGAAGAACTCAGTCCATACATGGTTACCTAGATGTCAATAAAAAAAATAATGTAAAAATGTGACTGACAGGAAAGGCTTAGTTTGGACGAAAAATAATCCAAACTGGCATTAAAAGAATTTTTGTTCTGGTGATCAATTTACCAATATAATTGGCTTAAAATTTTTTAATTCCACTGAACTTGCTTTCTCCCCGGGAGGCTTATATTTCTGAAAATACCTTGCAATGAAATCTGATAAATATTGGAAATGTTTGGATGCAGGGGTGTAACTACCATAGTGGCTGACCATGCGTCTGCTATGGGACCCAGAGCAAGAGGGCGCCTAGTTGGGATCATCCTCTCTTCTACTGGAGGTGAAAACTTGGTCAGGACTCTACCCTCTAAAGGAACAACTTTTAGCAAATGAGGAAGTGGAAAAATGGCCCAAGGGTCATTGAAAGGGGTTTAGGCGGAAACCCTTCTGTCCAGTATGGGGGGCCTGGTTTGATCCTTGCTATGGGGCCCTTATTTCTCTATGTACGCTACTGTATGGATGCCTTCAATTTTACCAAAATTATGTATATTACATAGGTATTGTAATGCTTCCAGGGGGTGCTTCACAGTGCCATCAGGACTACAAGCCAGTAATATAGACCCATAGGTGCCATAGGACCCATCAGTGTGCATGGACACTAAGGCACATGTTTAGCTGGTTCCTTTTTGAGGATTTGTCTGTTCTGTGTTACAGCATTCCTCTTGTGATGACTAGGTCACTTACAGATTTGGCATAGGACTAAACCAGGGATTGGAGTCAAGGGGTTGTGTGATCTTAACCCATAACCTTGGCAAGACATGGTGGATTTTCCCACTTGAAATCTCCAGTTTGCTACTCCTGGAGTCTCTGTAAGCAACAGATGACATAAGAATGAGCAGAAATCACAGTGTCAAGACAGGAATCCTGGTCAGATGGAGGACAGGTCATGGCAGGCAGAGTTCAATTGTGGGTGCTGCTCAGAAATAGCATAGGATGGGCAGCCGACAAGTAGAGTCAAGTAGGGCCAAGAACCAAATGGAGCAGAAAGCAACACCACTAAAGTCTCAGGATTCAGGAACCAAAAAAATCTGTGCTCAGGCACATAATGAGGGGTGAAGGGTCTTTAACAACCCTGGGCCACTATGGTATTGGCTGGTGTCAGGGATGATTATTTCACACTGACCATTTAATAGACCAGTAGTTGATACGATGTAGGAATGGAATGGTATCCAGGAGGAGAAAAACACCAGGGAACCGAAAAGATGAACCACCATATAAATTCTCCATGCATTTGTGAGTCTGACTTGATACGCTGCTTCAGTAGCAATATAACACATCACTGTTTCAGGCTGTCAACTTTTTGAAATATTTTTTACTGACTACTTTTTTTGCCTGTTTATTCCCTTGAAAGGTTACTCATGTAACCTTTCAACCCTTTTAAGGCTCAGGCTACACAGATACAAAATCATGAAAATCACAGCAGCCTCATCACTAATGATTGTAAATGTTACCAGAACTCGCTAAGTCGCCACTTAGCCATTACCTTAAAGGGGTTGTCCCACGAAAAATATTCTACAGTTTTCAAACCAACCCCTGGATCTGAATACTTTTGTAATTGCATGTAATTAAAAATTTTGTATAAATACTGAGTTATTCAATAAAATGTATCTGTATAGGACCACTTAATTTCTTATTTCTTTGACCTATACACTGAGCAGGCCGCACATGTTCAGTTTCAACTTTTAACTGCCTCCTGAGCTGTGATAGGGAGAGCTGAGACACGCCCCCTTAGCTGCAGCAGAAAAGACACTCCCCTTGAGCTGCCAATATGATATAAATCTAGCAGAGCAATGAATGTGGAGATCTCTGGATCCATGTGAGGTACAGGTCTGGTTCTAGCTTTGTTAAAAAGAGGTTGTCATGTACTATATGATGTCTGATATTCATTTTTTACATTATTCGTGGGATAACCCCTTTAATATTTATTTATTACTTTCCCCAAAATTCTATATTGTTTAGATTCATTTACACGGTCTTAGACTACATGTACATGACATGTGAAACGGACATGAAAAACGGACATGTGATGGACGTTTTTTACCAGCCATCACATGTCCATCTTAAGACCAATGGTCGTCTATGGGGCTATTCACACGGTAGTTTTTTTTGACAGCCAGTTAATAATGGACATCAAAAAATAGAACATGTTCTATCTTGTCCATTTTTCACTGACCGACTGCACCGGACATTTTTTTTTTCACTGTCGTGTGCATGTAGCCTTAGACTTTGGACTGATGAAACAAACTTGAGAGCTACTGATATTACAGTAGTGACTGTGGAACATCTGGCAGAAGACTAGGGGTTACAATGTACTTTGCATAAAATCTGTATATAGATTGTAATTAAAGCTGAATGACGCAATGGGAAAAAACAAGAGAAAAAAAATGAGAAGTAATCCCAGAATTTACCCTGGAGGCACGGGAATCAATAGAAAAAGACCATCTGAGGAGTGAATAGGAGGGCAGAGTACAGTAGATGGATATAATAGGAGAAATTACACATTTGTAAAAGTGCTTTGGACTTTTTGTATTAATAGCTATAGAATCAGAGATCAGAGAAAATGTATGTATGTGATAGTAAGATTAGTGCTTTCTTTAAGGAAGTTAAAGGGTGGAAGTTTACGTGACTTTACTTTAGGCAATTATTCCAGTGTATAGTCTCCTTACACATTAAAGGAAATGTTTCACCAAATGTTTTACCAAAAGCAGTTATAACCAGACAGCGACACAAATCCTTTTTTTCTAATCTGTTTTTATTTTCTGATTACAGACTTTTTATTCTATTTCCTGAACATGATTATGGGAGCGGCAATCTTGAGATATTCTTAACAGCATTTAGAATGCATTAAGAAAATTGCTTTAGGGCAGCCCCATGGTCCATACACAATGGTCTGGAGAGGACCTCATTGATTTATTTGCTGTGCTAGATTTTCTTCAGGCTGGCAGCTCAGGAGGTGTTTCCTTTCTCAGGGGGTGTGTCCCTTTTCATTGGGCATGTAATTTCTGCTGCAGCTCTTTTCCTGCATCTATCACAGGAGATATGGCTGGTGGCACTTGAAGGACCAAATTGAGCATGTGTGACCACCTCATTAGGTGGATGCACATATCCAGGGGTGCACTTAACCTTTCTGATGCCTGAGGCGAAAACTGAAATGGTGCCCCCCCTCCCAAATCCAATTTCTTAACCTAACCCTTTGCCACAATGAATGCGCTTATTGCCCATGGTCCTTCCACTGCCCCCCTCTTGCCCTCCCTGGTGCTGCCTGAGGCGATCGCCTCGCCTGGCCTCATTGGTGGTGCACCCCTGCACATATCACTATTCCAATTAAACACCAGGGGGTGCCTTTATAATTAAACAAAGAGAATATGTTACAACTGGAACATCTTTGTAACAGAAGTTAAATTACAAAAGTATTTTCTCATGCTGAGTAATATGGTTGTGTTGACTGTATCTGCTGTGACTTCTCCTGAATTATACAGTGAACACGTCCATAACCTGTACTGTACATGCCAAATGTGCACAGTAACCTGAATAGTACTTAGCATTGTTACGTGTTTCTATTGGAGGCAGGCTAAATAGCAGAATAACCTTAGCCATGGGTCAAATGCCCCTCTGCAACAGAAGACCCCAATAGTATAAAAAGCACATTGTAGATGGGGCACAGTCACAGATTTTCCATGGGACTAGCGTTTACATTTTCCGGTATTGAGATCCCTCATAGGGTCTCAATACCGGAATAAAACGCTTCAGTTTTGTCCCCATTCATTGTCAATGGGGACAAAACGTAACTGAACAGAACAGAGTGCTCCAAAATTGCATTCTGCTCCGTTCTCATACCGGAGAGCAAACCGCAAAACGGATCCGTCATGACCCACAATGCAAGTCAATGGGGACGGATCAGTTTTCTCTAACACTATCTGACACAATAGAATATGTATCCGTCCCCATTGACTTTCAATGGAGTTCATGCCGTCTTGGGTATGTTAAAGATAATACAACTGGATCCATTCATAACAGATGCAGATGGTTGTATTATCAGTAACGGAAGCGTTTTTGCTGAACCCTGTGGGATCCAGCAAAAACGCTGGTGTGAAAGTAGCCTAAAAAAGCTTTGGTCCAAAAGCCATGTATGGGTTAAAAACTTCCTCATTTCCAGACAATGAAAAAGTACCGTCCCCATCCGTAACCACTTCACAGGGCTCTATGCTTCTCCCCAGCTAAATATATCTGGATACCATTTGCTGCATCAGTACATTTTTTTTCCCTGAGTAACATTCATTTACTGCAAAATGGCCTTTGGGACTCACCATCTTTCTTTTGCATGATCAGCACAGTAGAAAGCAATATGTTATAAACCGAATCCTGACCATGGCAGGAGTTCCTTATAGAATGAGTTATACAAAGGTTTATATGCGATTTATACATTGTAATTCCAATGCTGCGTCGCTAAAAAGGGGACTGTATGTGGAGAGTGAGGAACTGGGATTTTGTGTACACAGTAAAAAGTGTATTAATTGTTCAGTTAACCAGTTTAAGACCAAGCCATTTACTCCCTCCCTAATCAGACACATTCTCCCTGTTTTTTGTACATGTGTATTGGAAAACCGTAACTTTTTTTTCCGTTTGTTTATATAAATCATTTTTGATACATGGAAATTTTAGTTTTGGTTTTTTTGTAACTTTGAAAATTTTATAAAAAAGGGAAATATCGGCTGTTTTTTCATATTTCAGAAATATCCTTGCAGACCGCCTGGATGTATATATTCAAGAGGCGGATCACAACTGGATAATCACAAAGTATAATTATTATTATTGCTGTCATTTTTTCTGTTAATTTATATATAGCACAATCAAGTTTTGTAAAGCTTTAAATTGGACGATATTGGGATAAAACATTGTAACAATACAAAAGTCATTGTTATACAATAGAAAGAAACAATTGTAAACAAGATACAGTTGGAGGAGATTTATCAAAACCAGTGTAAAGGAAAACTGGCTTAGTTGCTCACAGCAACCAATCAGATTCCACCTTTCATTTTTCAGCCCAGGTCCCCCCCTTTCCAACGCTGACTCAAGCAAGTCTGCGGCCCCTTTGGTTCTCGAGATATTGGGCCCCAAAGTCGGGTCACCCTTTGCGGGCTTCGGTGCATCCAAGTCCCGCTACCCTGAGTGGCATGAGCCGGTCCTTTGGAGGATGCGCAGCGCCCGCCTTGACTTGACGCAGGCAGCAACATCCCCTTGTGGCCACCCTCGGCGGTAGGGGGCACCCTCTTCCGAGCCCCGGTTCTCGGGAACCCGGGGGTTCAGAGACTAGCCACCAGTACCATTCGACAGGGGAGAGTCCAGGCTACATGCACCCCAAGATTGGTGTCCCTCACCTGGATGGCCGCAGAGATATTCGCCGCTAACTGAGATAGGAAAATACCATTCATTTTGGACCTTTGAATGGGATTTTCCTATCTCCGAATAGGAATCTAATTGGTTGGTATGGGCAACTAAGCCAGTTCTACTTTACACCAGTTTGATAAATGACCCCATTAGGACAGGGAATTGAGTAAACCAAATAGACAAAGTAATGTAGGAATATGGGTTAAGGAACTCTTTAGGCCATGTGATATGTTTTTTGGAAGAGGTAAATATTTAAAGAGCCCCTGTCAGCATGATCTCCCTATTACCCTTTAAGCAAGGGCTTGTATGAAGCCAGCTGCTGTACTGAACCTGCTCCATGCACGCTAGGTGCCAGCTGTATAATGTATAATGTATACATGATTGCGGCATCTGATAGTACAAACACAGTGTAAAATTAACAGAAAAATAAATTAAATCATACTTACCTCCTCCATTTGTTCGTGACAGGCCGGCCGCTGCCATCTTCCTTGAAAATCTGGAGACGTTATATGTCACCGTGCACAGGATTTTGTTAGAGATCTTCAATAAACATGGCGGCAGCGAGCAAATAGAGGAGGTAAGTATGATTTTTTTGTTTTTGTTTTTTTTTTACACCATTTCAGGTTAACTGAATTCACTACCACTAAGTATAAGGTCATTTTGCTTCACAGTGAATAAAATGTATCCTGAAATTTGCATTAAATTCCACTTCATTAGGCTCGATTCTCTCAACACTAGTTCCTACTCAAGTGAATACTACAGAGCCGTCCCATTGAAGTGAATGGGATGGCTTGTAAGTACATCTGCTCACCGCTGCGATGTCGATGGCGAGCAGGTAAACGAACAAGGGAAGGCTGTGCTTACACGGAGCAGGGCCTTCTCGTGAATCAGCTGATCAGGGTCGGTGCTGAGAGTCGGACCCTGCAGATTACAAAAAACATCAAGTGATACATGTTGCAGTGCAATGTTTTTGACCAATGTCGTTGTGTAGCCGTACCCTTACCAATGAAATGGCCATGTCCATACTGGATCTTCCAACTAATTACAATTGCCAAAGATTACCAGTGTCTGTGATGCTTTATGCTGAATATGGTTGCAAGTTGCTGTACAGTGGCCCTGGAAAGACCACCTTCTTGAAAATATTGTAACCTGAGGCCCTTGCAACTTAAAGTAGCACCGAAATTACATATAATCCTGACCCCATTCCTGGGTACCAGGGACCATCTTTTCTGGTGACAACATACCTGGAGAATGGTGGGCCAACACTCCAGCACTAGGCTTGCTTGCATAGGGATGCACTCCCTAATGAATAAATTTTTTTAAAATTCCTAAATAATGCAGAATTTCAATTTAAAGATTGAACTCACTCCTATAAAATGCCAACCGTCACCAGGTTATGAATGCATCTGCTTCCTTAAATATTCCAGTTATATTTGGGAGTAGGTTATGCAGGTCCACCTTTTATATGGAGGCCTAAAGGCATTTTCATGCATGGACATGTGTGATAATATATCGATTGGCCAGCTTCCTCTTTAATCCGGACAACATGCAAGTATTATGTAATAAAATGTTACACTAAAGGCCTTGACTTTATGAGTTGCAGTAACTCAGGCAGAAGACTTTGCGGAGGCAGCATGATGATAAATGGACTGCCGCTACGTGAGCTGTGTCACATAAGGGAGGCTCTGGGAATACAGGAGATGGGACGATGACATTTAAACAATATGTGAGGACAGTGGGGAAGGCCAGTATCACACTTAATAGGGAAACCTGTGATCCAATTTTAAAATGACATAGAAAAGGAGAAGTGATGTAGTCAAGGGCAAGTAATTAAATAAGGTATTAGGAAAGGAAGAGGGCACCACCATCAGTCAATGGATGACATGGACAAAAACACTTAACTGTGGAGGTCAGATTGGGGTCAGGTGAAGAAAATGGGATTGAGGTTGACGAGTAAGATTAAACCGTGGAGTGAAATACAAAATATGAAGGAATATAACCTGAGGTAAGGAATGAAGAATTTACTGTCCTGAGTTAATTAAAGAAAAACAATGGCACTGCACAAACCTCGGGATGTATTTTGGTGAATCTAACATGATGAATTCATGTTGCACTGCTTTTTTATATTTTAATGCAGTCTTGTTTTTTCTTGTCCCTTTCAGGGAATAAATTGCAGGTGATGGTAGCTGTGTCTTCAGAGGTTTATGGTGGATTGTGTTTGTCCTTATAACCTTCCTTTAGATGAAACTACTGGAAAACAACCTACACTCAACATATCCTAAATTTAAAAAAAACTACATCATTTTGAGATATTCTGTCAGGAGTTGTTTATTAGAGATGAGCGAACATGCTCGTCCGAGCTTGGTGCTCATTCGAGCACTAGGGTGTTCGCATATGCTCGCTACTCGGACGAGCATATCGCGATCCTCGAGGAAATGGCAACTTCCTCTTCCTGCATGTTAGCCGCCATTTTCAGCCAATCAACATGCAGGAGAGTCTTTGGTACCTCCTAGCATCACGTGGGGCCCCTACAAGTTGATAGCAGGGATTGGCTGGCCAGATCAGATGACCTGGGAATATAAGAATCTGGTCCCGCGCTGCTCGCGTCATACGCCGTCTGCATGAGATTAGGGATAGAGCTGCTGTCTGTCAGGGAGAGTGTTAGGGCCTGAATTTAGTTGTTGGTTAGGCAGGAATCACCCACAAAGAACCCAACAGTCCTTCTAAGGGCTACAAGCACGTTTTTTTTTTTTTGGTCTCCTCTTGGCTGCTGGCTGGGACTTGTAGTGCAGCTACCGCCATCTTGGCTGCACACTGTTAGGGCGTGAAATTAGAATCTGGTTAGGCAGGAATCATCCACAAAGAACCCAACGCTCCTTCTAAGGGCTACAACGACATTTTTTTTTTGTCCTCCTCTCGGCTGCTGGCTGGGACTTGTAGTGCAGCTACCGCCATCTTGGCTGCACACTGTGCACTGGTGGCAGAAAGGAGACAGCACATGGGCCACACAGACCCCAATGAAATTGCCCAAAGTCCTCTCAGTACTCATTTTTGCTGCTGCTGTACCTTGGCTTGCTGGGATCTGTAGTGCAGTCTAGGGAATACGTTTTGTCACTCAGTTATATAAACTACAGTCCAGTGAACAATTGTGAGGTGTGCTGTACAGCAACGTCAGTCTATAAAATAAGTTTTTTTCACTCAATTATATAAACTACAGTCCAGTGAACAATTGTGAGGTGTGCGATACACTTGCCGCAGTCTAGAGAATATTTTTTTTGACTCAATTATATAAACTACAGTCCAGTGAACAATTGTGAGGTGTGCGATACACTTGCCGCAGTCTAGAGAATAATTTTTTTCGCTCAGTTATATAAACTACAGTCCAGTGAACAATTGTGAGGTGTGTGATACACTAGCCGCAGTCTAGAGAATACGTTTTTATTCTCAGTTATATAAACTACAGTCCAGTGCAAAACTGAGTGGTTTGCGGTGCAATAGCTGGAGTCTAAAGACTACATTTTTTTTGCCTCAGATAGTAATTCTACTGTCTACTGAATACGGTTTTGGCCTCAGATATTAACTCTACAGTTTGGTGAATATACAAAATGTTGAACCCAAGGGCTAAGGGTCGAGGACGAGGGCGTGGGAGTTCAAGAAGTGTAGGGGGCAGAGGCCGTGGTCCTGGGCAGGGTGACACTGTACATGCTGATGAGGGAGCAGTGGAATGCCGCAGAGTTTCGCTCCCTAGCTTCATCTCGCAACTTACTGAGTCACGTGGTACACCAATATTGAAACCACAACAGTGCGAACAGGTGATGACGTGGATAGCGGACAATGTGTCCAGTAATTTATCCACCACCCAGTCTTCCACGCAGTCCACCCACGCTAGCCAAGGGAGTAGACCTCTGTCTCCTCCAGCTCAACCTCCTTCCCCCCAGATCAGGCATACTCACAGGAACTCTTTTCAGGACCCTACCCAGAGACACAAACCACTGCTCAAGAGCAACCTGAGCAGTTGCTCTGTCCCGATGCCCAAAATTTAGAACTTTTACAGTCTGTGGGTGATGAGAGTATGGACTTAGTGCAAGTAGTGCGTGAAGAGGTGTCGGATGATAATGATGATGATGATGAGACACGGTTGTCAGACAGTGACGTTGTTGTCAGGGCAGTAAGTCCGAGGGGGGAGCAGAGTGAGGAATCAGAGGAAGAGCTGGTGGATGATGAGGTGACTGACCCGAGCTGGGTTGGTAATCCAACTCAAGACAGTGCTTTTGAAGTGGAGGCAAGTGCAGCACCAGAACAGGTTGGAAGAGGCAGTGGGGTGGCCAGAGGGAGAAGCAGGGCCAGAGCAGGTAGATCAGCAACTGTTTCACGGAGTCAAGTTCCCGTGCCGAGGCCTAGATGTTCGCAAGTCTGGAGGTTTTTTAAAGAAACTGAGGATGACAGACGGACTGTGGTGTGCAACCTGTGTCACACCAAGATCAGCAGGGGAGCCACCACTACCAGCCTAACCACTACCAGCATGCGCAGGCATATGAGTGCTAAACACCCGACTCAGTGGAACCAAGGCCATTCACCTCCTGCGGGTCACACCACTGCCCCTTCCCCTGTGTCACATGCTGGCTCGGCAAATCCACGGCCTGCCCAGGACCCCGGCACGAGCGCCTCCCGCCCTACAACCACCCATTCACCTGCACGATCCTCCACAACCTCCACCAATGTGTCCCAGCGCAGCGTTCAGCTGTCTTTGCAGCAGACATTTGAGCGCAAGCGCAAATACAATTCCAGCCACCCACATGCCCAAGCCCTAAACGTCCACATCTCCAAATTGTTGAGCCTGGAGATGCTGCCCTATAGACTGGTAGAGACTGAGGCTTTCCGCAACCTGATGGCGGTGGCTGTCCCTCGGTACTTGGTCCCCAGCCACCACTATTTTTCCCGATGTGCCGTCCCAGCCCTACACCAGCACGTGTCAGAGAACATCATCTGTGCCCTGACCAACGCGGTTAGTGATGAGGTCCACCTAACCTCGGACATGTGGACAAGTGCTGGCGGGCAGGGACACTATATTTCCTGACGGCACATTGGGTTAAGTTGGTAGAGGCTGGGATCGTGTCTGACCCTGGGGCCACTCATGTAATGCCCACACCAAGGATTGCGGGGCATACCTCAGTCACGGTTTCTCAGACTTATTATGCCTCTTCCTCCAACCCCTCCTCCTCCTCTTCGCGCAGAAACGCTGATCCAACAGGCAATGTTTCTGAGGGCCAACTGGCGCTCTATACAAACAATATTTACGGAGGGCCACCTACAGGTCCTCTCTCCAATAAATCTTTTAGTAGTGTCAAATACAGACACTCAAAAAACAATTTTACATGACTCCCCGTCTGCCATCATGTTCGGTCAGGCTGTCCGTAGGTACACCACCTCTGTCGTCCGCAGAAGCGGCCACTATGAGGAAGACCACGGCAAGAACATCCCCTTTTCAATTGAGAACAAGTGGAGACTTGTAGGAGGATGACACTTTTCTTTGGCAGTGGATTCACCTTCCCCTTTATCATTGCCATACAACAGTTGGTGAAAAAGTAATTGGCAATGATGAAGAAAATGTAACGGTGCAGTGGACCGTCTGTGACGCAAACCTATATATTCCTACCATGCCAGCCAGTGGCATAGCTATAGGGGAAGCAGGGGAAGCGACTGCTTCGGGGCCCAAGATCAGCAGGGGCCCGGGAGCAGTAGCAGGGATGTGGCAAATCAGCAGGGTAATATTTCTATTTCTCTCTCTTTCCAGGGGTGTCGTGGGATCGTAACGCTGCGCATTGAAACAAGAGGATGGGGAGGGAGGGATTCTCCTACCTCTCCTCTGCACTGCTGCACTGTGTAATCTGATTGGTGGAAGAGCAGTGAGAGGAAGCTGCTGCTCCACCAATCTTTTCAAGTAACACTTCAGTCACAAACAGGGCCCACTCCCAGACTTCCAGAAGCACCATGTGGACCCTGCATGTGACCCTCTGCACTCCTGCCTGCCCGTCAGGCTGCCTCTCTTACCTGCCCCTCCACCTCCCTTGTAGTGCCAGCTGACCTCCTGATCTGGCTGTAACAGACATCCAGGAAGCAGGAGCAACCCAGAGCAGCGCTGTCTCAGCCATCTGAGTATTGCTGCAGTCTGCCAGCCAGCCAGCCAATACAGCAGACCTTCAGACTCACTGCCAGCCTGACCAACAGTGGTAAGTTTGTGCCCCCTGCCCTGTACTGCACCCCCTATGCTGCATTCTGCCCCCTGCCCTGTGTCCCCTATGCTGCACTATGTGTGCCCCCTGCCCTGTACTGTACCCCCTATGCTGTATTCTGCGCCCTGCCCTGTACTGTACCCCATATGCTGCACTATGTGTGCCCCCTGCCCTGTACTGTGTCCCCTATGCTGTATTCTGCCCCCTGCCCTGTACTGTGTCCCCTATGCTGCACTATGTGTGCCCCCTGCCCTGTACTGTACCCCCTATGCTGCATTGTGCCCTCTATGCTGTATTATGCGTGCCCCCTGCCCCCTATGCTGTATTTTGCCCCCTGCCCTGTACTGTGCCCCCCATGCTACACAGTGTGTGCCTCCTGCCCTGTACTGTAACCCTTATAATGCACTGTGCCCCCTATGCTGCACTGTGTGTGCCCCCTGACTTGTACTGTGCCCCCTATGCTGCACTGTGTGTGCCCCCTGCACTGCACTGTGTGTGCCCCCTGCCTTGTACTGTGTCCCCTATGCTGCACTATGTGTGCCCCCTGCCCTGTACTCCATGTGCTGTATTGTGCACTCTATGCTGCCCTGTACCCCATGCTGTATTTTTCCCCCTGCCCTGTACTGTGCCCCCATGCCTCACAGTGTGTGCCTCCTATCCTGTACTGTACTCCTTGCCCTGTACTGTGCCCCGTATGCTGCCATGTGCCCCATATGCTGTACTGTGCGTCCCCCCCGGCCTATACTGTGTGCCCCTGCACTGTACTGTACCCCCTATGCTGTATCTTGCCCCCTGCTTTGTACTGTGCCCCCCATGCTGCACAGTGTGTGCCTCCTATCCTGTACTGTACTCCTTGCCCTGTACTGTGCCCCGTATGCTGCCATGTGCCCCATATGCTGTACTGTGCATGTCCCCCCCCCCCGGCCTGTACTGTGTGCCCCTGCACTGTAATGTACCCCCTATGCTGTATCTTGCCCCCTGCTTTGTACTGTGCCTCCCATGCTGCACAGTGTGTGCCTCCTATCCTGTACTGTACTCCTTGCCCTGTACTGTGCCCCGTATGCTGCCATGTGCCCCATATGCTGTACTGTGCGTGTCCCCCCCCAGCCTGTACTGTGTGCCCCTGCACTGTACTGTACCCCCTATGCTGTATCTTGCCCCCTGCTTTGTACTGTGCCCCCCATGCTGCACAGTGTGTGCCTCCTATCCTGTACTGTACTCCTTGCCCTGTACTGTGCCCCGTATGCTGCCATGTGCCCCATATCCTGTACTGTGCGTGCCCTCCTGGCCTGCACTGTGTGCCCCCTGACCTGTACTGTACCCCCTGTGCTGTATTTTTCCCCCTGCCCTGTACTGTTCCCCCCATGCTACACAGTGTGTGCCTCCTGCCCTGTACTGTACGCCCTATAATGCACTGTGCCCGCTATGCTGTCCTGTGCCCCTGCCTTGTACTGTGCCCCCCATGCTGCACTGTGTGTGCCCCCTGCCCTGTGAACTCTCCCTTACATATGCACATATAGGATGCCAGGATAGTCATGAAGGGGGAACACCATACAAAATTTTGCTGTGGGGCCCAGTCAGTTCTAGCTACGCCCCTGATGCCAGCCATGGGTTGTACATAAACTAATAACAGGAAAAACAAAAAAATATTTTACAGGAGGGTCAACTACAGACACTCCAAAACAATTTTTTAGGAGGGTCAACTTCGGACACTCCAAAACAAATTTTTGGGAGGCTCACCTACGGACATTTGACTGCAATCTCAGTCTGACCAAGGCATTTGTGGTGTTACTGCCATGCTGTGTCAGGCTAAATTTTTGGGTGCTTCACCTGCCACCTGAGTCTAATTTGGTCACTATGGGTTCACCGCCATGCTGTGTCAGGCTACATTTTTGGGTGGTTCACCTGCTACCTCAATCTAACTTGGTCACTTGTTGGTGTCACTACGCTGTCACCATGCTGTGTCAGGCTTATGCCTGCGTCGTGGGGCGGGGGATAGCACAGCAGTGCCAGCATGAGCAGTGGTGTCACCTGCAGGCGGTGATGGACCTTCGTTGCACCTAGTTGGGTGCTTTCCTAACATGTGCCAGCACATGTGCCTTGCCCATCTTGGTCTGGGTCAGCACAATTGCCTTGAGGGTCACCACCAGGCTGTTGCCCAGAATTTGGCATAATGGTACAATTAGGCAGCCTCAGAGGCATCCATGCATGCTGCCCCTGCTGTTACCTGTCCATTTCCGTGGTGTTTCCATCATTTTCTGAGGTTTCCAGGTTTTCACTCAGCCTCCCCTAGGCAGAGCCCCGGTCCCCTGCAAAAAATGCTCGAGTCTCCCATTGACTTCAATGGGGTTCGTTATTTGAAACGAGCACCCGAGCATCGGGAAAAATTCAATTCGAATAACGAGCACCTGAGCATTTTAGTGCTCGCTCATCTCTATTGTTTATTTTACAAGTTTGAGGACACCTAGTGGTTGTGATGTGAACTGCAGCCTGTCAAGAGCTTTGCTATCTTAATAAAATTGTATTGTGAGATTGTATTGTGATTGTATTGTGAGGAAACATAAGGATCGACATATCTCTAGGATTGAACTGCAGTCAGATGGTAACTGACTAGGCTGAATCATTTAATGCTACTGTTTCAGGTCCCACCGATTAAACCTAAATTGAATTAATATATGTATGACAGCTACCTTATAGTCTTCTTCATTTTCTCATTAGTATTTAAGCTTCTCCATCATGGTTTTAAGCTTACTGTCTATCTAACAACAGGAGTGGACCTAGGGGATGCATGTGTGGCATGATTCCCAGGCGCAGTAAGGGAAGGAGGGCATCTTCCTGGTCAACGAGTGCCTCTCTGTCATTTTCAGAAATCTACTGAGACAGCAGCCATGAGGAACATTAACAAATCTATAATTTCATTAGATGGCAGGCAGTTGTAGCAACATAGTAGATCACTGCTAAGAGTAAATTTACTGCTAAAAGGTCAATGTGCTTTCCATGCTTTAAGTGTTATCCCAAGAGCTGTATACAGGTGGTCCAGTTTAGTTATTGTGACTTATTCAGCAAAAGGAAGGCTGGACCCTCTCTGAGAGAAGAGCTGTGTAGTCTGATTGCATCAGCCAGTGAGTCTGGCCTTAAGCAGCTGAGGTGGGAGGTGCAACATTGGACTGTGCAGTGTAAGGCCTACTACAAGAGGTTCTCATTCCTACAGGCTGAGGACAAGTGGCAAACCTCTGAGAAAAGGAGCCAAAGTATGTATAGACTGTTTAGGATCACAAGAACTGTTTGTTAGCAAAGGTAATGCTCATTAGGGCTATGGACTTAGCTGCATCTATCACAAATATCATAGAGTACAATCTCTTTCTGACAAAGCTAGAACCAGCCCTGTACCGAACATGGAACCAGAGATCTACCGGTTCATTACTGAGCTCAAGGGGAGTGTCCGTTGTGCTGCAGCTAAGGGGGCATGTCCATGCTCGCCCTATCACAGCTCAGGTGGCAGTTGAAGGCTGAAACTGAGCATGTGCAGCTGTCTCAGTGAGCAGGACCAAAAATGAATAAACAGCAGGTGGCGCTATACAGATGCATTTTATTGAATAACTCAGTGGCTATACAAAATTTTTTGCAATTACAAAAGTATTCAGATCCAGGCGCTGGTTTGAAAACCATAGAATATTTTTTCTGGGACAACCCCTTTAATTCCAAGGAACCCTTCCTCCAAGGAAGCATTGTCCAACTTGGGGAACCCCTTCAAATGCAAGTGTCCATCAATCTATAAAAAGATTTGTAGGAAGATATTTCTACTTATTTTATTCACATCTTGTCCTACTTGCTTACACAATACTTTGATGCTACTTTTCTTTCTCTCGGGAGCTTTCATGTTAACACATCAGGCCTGTGAAGTGCATTTGCTACCTTGGAGGTGCTGTGTTTTTATTGTTGAGAGGTGTACTGCCTTTCTGAGAATTCTTCTGTTTTGTGAGCAATCAATGGGGATGAAATCCTTTCAAAGTGTGCATTCTGTAAAGCCCAGTGATATGTTAAGAATAATAAAAGAACTTGAAACAGAATGATGTGAGTCTACAGAGTAATTTCTAATGTCATGTACAAGGTACACAATGTGGAAATGACAGTAAGAAGCCGGTGTAAGATACATCACAACTGTAACAGATGCTGTGTACTTAGATGTACATATGATATCTAAAATACATCAAGTTTTTACAAGACCATGTTAATTTTTACATCAAATAGTTGTATGTCATACTTCAGAATATGGTCACATCACCATTGTCCATTGACGTCATTGGATGATGGTCATCATGTATATCAGGTCTTCGCAAACTTTTTCTACTAGGGTTTTATCAGCAAGAAAAACTTCAGTAAACCTCCATAAAATGTCTAGACCTAAAGGCTATGTATACCTATGGAGGCAATTTTTGTTTATGATTGCATTTTACTCATTTTTGGCTAAAAATCATATTTTCAATTGACCTTTATAAACATATTGAGCCATTCTGTCACAAAGGGTTAACTGTTTTTCTAACTGTGTGACTGGTACTTTTACTTTGTGTCGGTCATCTAATAACCCTTATCTTTAAACTATTAAGAGCTCATAAACACTTATTTAAGCCACATTCTTATCAGTAAGATAAGAACTGAGCTACAATGAGTGTTTCTAAGGCCAGAGAGCAGAGATAAGGAGTCCGTCTGCTCCCCAGATGACGGAAAAGACAGAAAGTTCACAGGCAGCTAGTAGAGCATCTCAGCTCTGTACAGAGAAAAGGACTCGATATTCTCTTATATATATAAAAATGAGTTTCTGTCTGTTTGTCTGTCTGTCTGTTGTCTATGCGCGACCAAACTACTGGACCGATTTTCACCAAATTCGGCACACAGGTACACCAGGTGTCCGGGAAGGTTTTAGACCAGGTCTCAGCTCTCTAGGATGTACCGTTCCCGAGATATTCCCAAAATATCATCTCCATTAGCCAATATTAGCCAGGGAGCTTTGCTTTCAAACCTCAACTGCCATTCTCTGCACAGACACACACAGGGAGGGCAGGTTTCCATAACAACACAGCCAGGTAATTAGCAGCCAGCTGAGGAGCTCAGCCATTTCTATTCACTGCTTTAAAGGGGCAGAACACTGTGGATGACACTGTTGATGGGGTATTCCGGTTACCATAAATATAACTTATATTTTAGACTAAGATCGTTCAGTAGTAATAAAATATGTTTTCCTCCACTGCTACCCATTGCGTGTCCTCATAAATTACCATGGCATTGACCTGTAATTTAGACCACCCTCAAAAGAAGTACTTAAAACCCCCGCCCCAGGTCTCGCTAAGTCATGGCCCCAACTCAGTCAGGCCACACCCCCTCCCGCTCCGCAGCCAACAGGGATTGAAAAAATAAAGGTAAAAATCAACTTCTGTCAGCTGCAGGGATGGGTGGGAGGTTGACTTTCTTTCTGCAATGACACACAGAAACAATAAATGAAATAGATTAAATACACCCGTGCGAAGCAATGTTTTCTTCCACTGCTACTCATTGCGTGTCCTCATAAATTACCATGGCATCGACCTGTAATTCACACCACCCTCAAAAGAAGGACTTAAAACCCCCACCCCAGGTTTCGCTAAGCCATGCCCCCGACTCTGTCAGGCCACGCCCCTTCCACTCAGCAGCCAATGGGGATTGAAAAAATGAAGGTAAAAATCAACTTCTGTCAGCTGCAGGGGTGGGAGGGTAAATTTCTCTCTGCAACGACACACAGAAACATTAGATGAAATAGACTATTATTAGACTAAGATCGTGCAGTAGTAATAAAAGATGTTTTCTTCCACTGCTACCCATTGCGTGTCCTCATAAATTACCATGGTATCGACCTGTAATTCAGGCCACCCTCAAAAGAAGGACTTAAAAGCAACCCCCCCAAGGTACCGCTAAACCATGCCCCCGGTCAGTTCACGACCCCTAAGACTCCGCAGACAATGTGGATTGAAAAAATGAAGGTAAAAATCAACTTATGTTAGCTGCATTGACTTTCTCTCTGCAATGACACACAGAAACATTAGATAAAATAGACTAATATTAGACTACGACGTTCAGTAGTAATAATATGTTTTCTTCCACTGTACCCATTGCGTGTCCTCATAAATTACCATGGCATCGACCTGTAAGTCAGGCCACCCTCAAAAGAAGGACTTAACCCCCCCCCAGGTCTTGCTAAGTCACGCCCCCAACTAGGTCAGGCCATGCCTCCTCCCACTCCGCAGCCAACGAGGATTGATCTCTGCAACGACACACAGAAACATTAAATGAAATAGAGGAAATACACTAATTTTAGACTAAGACCGTTCAGTAGTAATGAAAGATGTTTTCTTCCACTGTTACCCAATGTGTTTCCTCATAAATTACAATAGCATTGACCTGTAATTCAGGCCATCCTCAAAAGAGGGACTTAAAAGCCCTCCCCCCAAGGTCCCGCTAAACCACGCCCCCGACACGGTCAGGTCATGCCCCTTCCCACTCCGTAGCCAATGGGGATTGAAAAAATGAAGGTAAAAATCAACTTCTGTCAGCTGCATTGACCTTCTCTGCAACTACACACAGAAACATTAAATGGAATAGACGAACTATACCCAGGTGAAGCTGGGTCCTTCTGCTAGTTGTTTATAAAGACCAATAGAAAAAAATGATTTTTAGCTCAAAATAAGTACAATGCAATAATAAAAAAAAAAATTGTCCCCAAAGGTGTATATAGCCTTTAAAGTTAAATTAAGGGGTTATCCCATGACTGGCATAAAACATAAAATCAGACACCATACAGTAAATAACAATCTCTTTCTAACATAGCTATAACCCTGTACCTCACATGAATCCAGAGCTCCCACCATTCATTGCTCCAATTGCTCAGCTAGATATATTTCAAGCTGGCAGCTCAGGTGGTCTGTTCTTTCTCAGGTGGTAAAACATAGAAGGTGCAACAGCACTCAGCGAACACAGACAGCAAATCGAATACATATAATACCGCCATACTCACCATCTACACGATGCTTGCGCTACATTGTAAATGTGAGATTCTTGGCAGATAACTTTATATAAAAAAGCTATCTGTGCCCGTCTGCCATACCAAGGCGATCTCTTTAAGACGGGAACCTAAAAAGCCATAACGCTCAAGAAATACAGGTTCCATATAATGCTGAGCCAACTCTGTTCCACCTCTCCTGGTACCAGTTAGGCCTCCAAATGCATATAAGGAGAGCATGGCAAAGCTTTATACTAGCACTAATTTGGAGGCCTAACTGGTACCAGGAGAGGTGGAACAGAGTTGGCTCAGCATTATATGGAACCTGTATTTCTTGAGCGTTATGGCTTTTTAGGTTCCCGTCTTAAAGAGATCGCCTTGGTATGGCAGACGGGCACAGATAGCTTTTTTATATAAAGTTATCTGCCAAGAATCTCACATTTACAATGTAGCGCAAGCATCGTGTAGATGGTGAGTATGGCGGTATTATATGTATTCGATTTGCTGTCTGTGTTCGCTGAGTGCTGTTGCACCTTCTATGTTTTACCACTTTATTTTGCAGCCACACCTGTGTGACGTGCACCTGCATACTTGGATGTGCTGACTGACCCCCAGTTTTTTCTTGCAGTTTAGGTGGAGGCGTGGCTGACTCCACCACCATTTCGGTCGTGCACTCCTAACTAACCTGTCTGCCTTACCTATTGATTTTAATTAGTGCTAGTATAAAGCTTTGCCATGCTCTCCTTATATGCATTTGGAGGCCTAACTGGTACCAGGAGAGGTGGAACAGAGTTGGCTCAGCATTATATGGAACCTGTATTTCTTGAGCGTTATGGCTTTTTAGGTTCCCGTCTTAAAGAGATCGCCTTGGTATGGCAGACGGGCACAGATAGCTTTTTTATATAAAGTTATCTGCCAAGAATCTCACATTTACAATGTAGCGCAAGCATCGTGTAGATGGTGAGTATGGCGGTATTATATGTATTCGATTTGCTGTCTGTGTTCGCTGAGTGCTGTTGCACCTTCTATGTTTTACCACTTTATTTTGCAGCCACACCTGTGTGACGTGCACCTGCATACTTGGATGTGCTGACTGACCCCCAGTTTTTCTTGCAGTTTAGGTGGAGGCGTGGCTGACTCCACCACCATTTCGGTCGTGCACTCCTAACTAACCTGTCTGCCTTACCTATTGATTTTAATTAGTGCTAGTATAAAGCTTTGCCATGCTCTCCTTATATGCATTTGGAGGCCTAACTGGTACCAGGAGAGGTGGAACAGAGTTGGCTCAGCATTATATGGAACCTGTATTTCTTGAGCGTTATGGCTTTTTAGGTTCCCGTCTTAAAGAGATCGCCTTGGTATGGCAGACGGGCACAGATAGCTTTTTTATATAAAGTTATCTGCCAAGAATCTCACATTTACAATGTAGCGCAAGCATCGTGTAGATGGTGAGTATGGCGGTATTATATGTATTCGATTTGCTGTCTGTGTTCGCTGAGTGCTGTTGCACCTTCTATGTTTTACCACTTTATTTTGCAGCCACACCTGTGTGACGTGCACCTGCATACTTGGATGTGCTGACTGACCCCCAGTTTTTCTTGCAGTTTAGGTGGAGGCGTGGCTGACTCCACCACCATTTCGGTCGTGCACTCCTAACTAACCTGTCTGCCTTACCTATTGATTTTAATTAGTGCTAGTATAAAGCTTTGCCATGCTCTCCTTATATGCATTTGGAGGCCTAACTGGTACCAGGAGAGGTGGAACAGAGTTGGCTCAGCATTATATGGAACCTGTATTTCTTGAGCGTTATGGCTTTTTAGGTTCCCGTCTTAAAGAGATCGCCTTGGTATGGCAGACGGGCACAGATAGCTTTTTTATATAAAGTTATCTGCCAAGAATCTCACATTTACAATGTAGCGCAAGCATCGTGTAGATGGTGAGTATGGCGGTATTATATGTATTCGATTTGCTGTCTGTGTTCGCTGAGTGCTGTTGCACCTTCTATGTTTTACCACTTTATTTTGCAGCCACACCTGTGTGACGTGCACCTGCATACTTGGATGTGCTGACTGACCCCCAGTTTTTCTTGCTGTTCTTTCTCAGGGGGATGCCTTTTCTGCTGTAGCTCTGGAGACATCTACTTTTTAAGGGTGTATGCCCTTTTTCTTCAGCTTCTAACAAAAGATACAGCTGGTGACTATTGAAAGATGGAACTGAGCATGTACATGCACTTCAGCTAGACAGACAGAGAAATAAGGAAAGAAACAAATGCAAGTGGCACTATACAAATACATTTTATTGAACTACTCGGGGGCTATACCAAATGTTTAATATCATCCAATTACAAAAGTATTCAGATGGTTCAAAAATATAGAATATTTTGCATGGGACAACCCCTTTAAAGAGGTGCTGGAGCACATTTGCAGGGCGCCTGCCTGATGTTAGGTGGGGTACTCTTGGTGTAGATGAGTTTTGAGGTGCAAGGAAGGGTCCCTGAATGATGTGACAGCAATGCAGCTGTTGGTGGACACATTGATGAGGCTGAATTTTATGCAATAAGTCCCCTGTACTTTATTGGGGCAGCCCAATATGGGCCAGATGGTTCACACAGGCACTGATCACATTAAATATAGTCTTTATAATTAGCATATACAAGGCTGTATATGGAAGCCAAGTCTCTCTCTGTCTTTTCAATCAGGCTATACAATCACTTCTTTCTCTGATCACAGAATACAGTCTCTAAACATAGGTCCCTTCTGTTCTTTTGATTTGATGTTGCTCCCACCAGAATGCAGAGAAGTCTGCAGCCACAATGTAGGTGTGTTACCGTTCCCTAAAATAAGCACAGCGGTCCTCCTTGTATGGCCAGTGAACTTTCTGCTGTGTATAGTAGCTGTTTTCTTCAAGGGCTGGCACATGTGGGTTACTTTTATAATCCACAGAGGAAGAAAGCTTCCCTCTTAATCTCTGATATTTGTGGCACACACATTCACAGCTCATACCACACTAAATTACTCCCTCCCTGAGAGGAAAGGGTGGTAGCAGCCCTGCCTGGCCACAATAGCTAGGAACCTCCTGTACTCTCCATACACGGCCTGTGGGACACTTAGTGCACAGAATACAATGGGGACACTGCAAATGTATAAAAACATTGTGTAGGCCTAGGCCAGTACTAAACCCTGTTGCTCAGGCACCTTCCCATAGGGGTAGGTGCCGTAAATACCCTGAGGTGGCCAGTCATGGCTGGGGAAAGCTAATGTTCCCTTACACTGGGCTTTAAGGGAGCACACTTACATGCCCTATGGAAAGAGAGACACAGAGCTAGCAGGAAGGAGAAGGCCATAGCCTGTGTGAAGTGGCGAAGGAATAGTACTAAACAAATGCCCACTGGGAATGAGCAAGCACTTTCATCCAAGTGAATTGAATGAACAGTTGTAATTATACTGCACTGCCATGACAAGAGAGATGGAGTGCAGGTAAGTGCTCTTCAAACAGCTGATCAGTGGAGGTACGGGGCGTCGGACCCCCGTGAAACAGCTAGTGATGGCCTGTTGTGAGATAGGCCATCAATTACCCCTTTAAATTTAAAAAAATGGCAGACAATCCCTTTAAAAACCACCTTAAAGGGGCTGTCTCACTTCAGTAAATGGCATTTATTATGTAGGTAATGTTAATACATGGCTCTCACTAATGTATTGTGATTGTCCATATTGCTTCCTTTGCAGGCTAGATTAATTTTCCATCACATTATATGTATCACATATCACATATGCTCATTCCATGGCTATGACTACCCTAATATCCAGCAGTGGTGGTTATGCTTGCACAATATAGGAGAAAACGCCAGCCTATGCATGTTCCCACAGTCCCGGCCACAAGAGAGGTCAGCATTTTTCCTATAGTGTACAAGCAGGACCACTACTGCTGGATTGCAGGGTGGCAATAACCATGGAAATGAGCAGTGTATAATGTGATGGAAAAATGAATCCAGCCAGGAAAGGAGACAATATGAAAGGTGCCACACTGTATAAGTGGGGCGACTCCTGACTGCATGGGCTGTGGGTATAAGGTAAAGGGATAAAGAGTGGTTAGTGCACTTTAAGATGGTGGTTTGGGAGTTAAGTTAGGGGGGGGGTCAGGTGGTTACCCAGGATTCTCTAGGGGGAAGTGTATATATGGGTCCCTCCCTTGGGGATGGGCCTCTTTCACTGGACTCCTGTTTGGTAAGAGGTGTTGGCCCTCCCTCCCTTTTGTACATGTTGTTGTTTTATAAGTCACAGCTGGCGGTTATCATTATATATGGGTAACCATGGAGAGTCTCAGGCCCCCGCTTATGCGGGTTGAGGGCTTTCGACCTCGTGGTCATAATATGGTTAAACAAAGGGGTGAATAAGTTTAAAGGGAGTCTTTCACCTGATCTGAGCGTCATAGATCGCTCAGATCAGGCTATAGACCACCTTATCCACATTAAAACAATAACTTTGTTAAGGATGTCCCATGGTGTATTCATCCAAAAAACATTTTTCTTCCATATTTAAATGACCCCCTGCAAGTGCCCAGAAGCTTGTTTATACAGCAAGGAGCCCAAGCCCCCGGGCGGTTTGAAAAGCAAACCCCTCCCTTTCCATCCTCTGGCCCGCCCCGCTTTAGCATAATCTCCCGCTTGCGCCGCTCTTCGGGTCCCTGGCGCATGCACACTGCTCTGCCCACTGTGGACAGAGGCGCACGGGATTCTAGTGTGCATGCGCCGGGGACCCAAAGAGTGGCACAAGAAGGAGAAGATTATGCTAAAGCTAAAGGAGGGGTTTGCTTTTCAAATTGCCCGGGGGCTTGGGCTCCTTACTGTATAAACAAGCTTCCGGGCACTTGCGGGGGTCATTTACATATGGAATAAAAGTGTTTTTTGGATAAATACACAGTGGGACATCCTTAACAAAGGTATAGTTTTAATGTGGATAAGGTGGTCTATTGCCTGATCTGAGCAGTCTATGACGCTCAGATCAGGTGAAAGACTCCCTTTAATTGAGTTTTGAAAATAAGTGAGTTAATAAAGCTGTGGCGGAACCCCACCATTAAAAGGTGGTGTCTGCCTATTTATTTAAGAACTCAGAGTGGGCTAATGGTTGGTGTTTTATGGGTGGCATTGTCTGGACAATCACAATACATTAGTAAGTGCCTTGTATTAACCTTCTCTACATGATAAATGCCATTTACTGAAGTGAGACAACTTCTGCCCAATAAACAGCCATGAAAATTACATTTTTGTTACAAGAGCTTGTATTAAAACCTTCGATATAAGAAGCCAAGGCATTTCTACTTCCAGGAAGGACAACTTTTCTATCATTACACGTACATAATCAGTATTCAGTAAAGCTATTTTTACTGAAGGTAGTGAGGCTAGGGCTGCTGGCACTGACCTGTGCTTTCCTTATTATCTTGTATATTCTTTTTTTCTCTAAGGCTTTTCATTTTCAGAAGGAAGAAAATATAATGCCTCACTTTGAGGAAACTGTTGTAATCCATTTCCAAATAAATTAATCTTTGCTGGCTTATCCCATCTGTAAACATGATTATGCAGCGCAGCACTCAGCATATAGAAAACAGCAGCCGCAAAGCCCTGTCTCTTCATTAGACAAGATACATAATGTAGTTGCGTTCTGTAAATTATCTGTAAATTATCTTTAAACAGTAGGCTACGCTGAGAACAGCAGAAGCTCCCCAAGGCCTCCTTCACATCGCAGTATTCTCAGCATTTTGTAAAGCGCATCTTGAATTTTAAGCATTTCTCATTGCGTTTTTTACAAACATTTTCGGCGATGGCTTTTTACACTTATTATATGTGTAAATATTTTTTTTTCTGGCATTCTCAAATTCTATAGAAGATTATGTGAAAATAGCAGCCAAAAATTAGCATGATTTGGTGCATCTAGTTTCTCTGCCACTAGCTTGGCAAGGGTTGTGCCTTAAAGTGTTGTCCCACAAAAATATTCAATGTTTTTCAAACCAGCACATGGTTCTGAATACATTAGTAATTGCATGTAATTTAAAATGTAGTATAGTCCCTGAGTTATTCAGTGAAATCTATCTAGAGCGCCCCCTCCTGTTTGATCTTTTTCAAACTTCTTTGCCCATCTCACTATGATGGAGGCATATTCTCAGTTCCATCGTTCAGCTGCTGATTTTCATTTACATAATTCATTGTATAACCCCTTTTGGGCTCATACACACAGCCGTTGCCATTTTTGCAGGCTGCAAATTGGATCCACAAAACACGGATACCGGCCGTGTCTGTTGCACATTTCACGTAACTTCCTGCCCTCTATAGAACACTCCTATCCTTGTCTGTAAAATGGCCAAAAATAGGACATGTTCTATTTTCTGCAGGGCCGTAGAGCGGACATACGGATGTGGACAGCGCACGCATGCTGTGGGTGTGGTGTTTGAATCTTTTGCTGCGCCATTGAAGTGAGTATTTTCTTTGGTTCAGAGACAGCACACTGATTTAATGCACTTAAAGGTTATTTTTATTGGTTGTCATATTCAACACCAGTGGTAATTAGTGTTCAAAATCATTCAGTAGCAACGTTTCGGGCCCTTAAAGAGGTGCCCTTCATCAGGCTAAAGCGCTGTATCTGTAGATGGCTCATGGCATCCAACCTTTAAGTGCATTAAATTGGTGTGCTGTCTCTGAACCAAAGAAAATACTCACTTATACCCCCTAAGGTGGGAGGAGGTAATCCCAGCTGACGTGCACCCACAAAGGCCTCAAGCAGACGTGTGCTGTGGTCACCTATGTGACTCTAACATTGAAGTGAATGGGCCCACATCCGACCTGCAAAAAATGTGGATCACATGCAGGCCAAAAATACCTTTTTTTACCCTTTTTGTGTACGAGCTCTTAAGGGAAAGGTGGTATGGGTTAGTGGGAAAGGGACATAGTCTAAGATACATTTTTTCACCACAATTGCACCACAATTCTAGAATAAAACTTCTAGCATAAGCCAACCCATAGTTGGTATGGAGTCAGAGCAAAGTGTGTATTCCCTGCACCACATATAGTATTCAGCCTGAACCACTGTGATAAATTGTCTGCATGTCTAGGCAACTTGCCCAAGTTTACACAATTTATAGTACTAGATAGATAGATAGATAGATAGATAGATAGATAGATACTTTATTAATCCCAAAGGGAAATTTAAGCACCCAGTAGCAACACACAAAACACAAAAACAAAACTGAAATATTATAAAAAACATACAAATTTAAGAATAAAAAATATTACATACATCAAGAATAAAATCCATAAATAAATAAAATACATAAATGCATACATCAGCCTCTCCTCCACCCACTAGCGACCTAAAAGGGAAGAGTTATGAAGCCTAATGGCTCTCGGAACAAAATATCTCCTAAATCTATCAGTAGAGCAGTTCTGTGACAACAACCTACCGCTAAACGTGCTCCTGTTATTCATAATAATGTTATGTAACGGATGCCCATCATTCTTCATAATGGACAACACTTTCTGTAAAATCCTCCTCTCAACCACCTTTACCACAGATTCCAGTTTGATGCCAATGACTGACTTGCACGAATAACCAGCTTCTCCACCCTCATCTCATTTCTCTTTTTAATGCTACCTCCCCAACACACAACAGCATAAAAGAGACAGCTTGACACGACCGTCTGGTAGAACATCTGCAGAAGCTTCTTACATATATTAAAGGAACCTAGCCTCCTCAAAAAATAGAGCCTACTCTGCCCTTTTCCATAAAGGATATTGGTGTTGGCCGACCATTCCAATTTATCATTCAAAAACAGACCCAGGTACTTATAGGTCTTAACCCTCTCAGCATCAACCCCATTAATCTGAACTGTCAAAATAGGTGGCTGTACCTCACGGAAATCCAACACCATTTCCTTCGTCTTAGGGATATTTAGGAGTAGGTTATTCTTCTGGTTCCATTCCACAAAGTCCTCCACCAGGTTTCTGTACTCAACCTCCTCTCCTCCCCTTATACAAGCCACAATAGCGGTGTCATCAGAAAACTTCTGCATGTGGCATGTCTCAGAATTATACTGAAAATCTGAGGTATACAACGTGAAGAGGAAGGGAGAAAGCACAGTCCCCTGTGGTGCACCTGTACTACAGAGCACTGTCTCCGAAGTACAGTCCTTCAGCCTAACAAACTGTGGTCTGCCAGTGAGGTAATCAGTAATCCAGGTAACCAGATATGGGTCGACCTGTATCCTTGCCAACTTATCTCTTAGTTGGAGTGGCTGAATGGTATTAAATTAAATAGCATTACATGCTATGAAAGCATAAGCTCACATTCAGAATCAAACAATATATTATCTGTAATTCACAGTGTGTTTTTATATAATAGTTTGCACTGAATGTGAGCTTATGTATGTCAGCAACACCACCAGAAAATTCAAGGTCTGTAATTTGGAACACTTAAAGGGGTATTCACATCTCAGACAATGGGGGCATATCGATAGGATATGCCCCCATTGTCTTATAGGTGCGGGAGTGGGGAGCGCTGCGCCTGGAGGACCCTGCTCACATTCATTTCTATGGAGCCGTGGGATCTGCACCTATAAGACAATGGGGACATATCCTAGCAATATGCCCCCATTGTCTGAGATGGGATAACCCCCTTTATTTACTACCAATACTAATATGTACAATGTATCAAATGCAGCTAGACATTTTATAGACAAGGCAGATCTGTGCATACCTTTAAGACATTTATAATTGAAGTGCCGAAAAAGCCCCATTGGGGAGGTGATCTGAAACATCTCTCCGAATAGTCTAAATTTGCACAAAGAATTTGTCACATTATTAATCTTTATTATAGCAATGCATGTGAGTTAATACTACGGATCCGTTTTTTATTATTCTATCAGTGTTACAAAAAGTTAGTGCATCCACTTGAGGTGGATTCCCCCTATCTCCTTCTCAGTAGTAACTGGAATCTGGTGTTAAAGGGGGTTATATATCTGTAGCTAAAATTATTGTGTATCGCTATGACTAAGAACACATATAGCATTTGATACATGTAAGCGTTTTTTATGGGGTTGGTGTAATTTGTGTCTCTATGTTTTTTAATATTTTTGGATGGCAATAAAAAGATTTGCTGGATCTCCTTTCAACCATTGGTCCTAATTGGAGCCCAGGCTGGGGCAGAATCCATGCAATAGAAACCATCTCTGGAGGAGTGCCAGTGGGCTGGATATACACTTGATTGTACCATATCGTTGCAGGATGCTTGGTAGCCATGCTGGTTAAGTGTGCCTTGAATTTTAAATAAATTACAAACATTTTAGCCTGCAAAGCACCCCAACACCAACATACCTTCACCTCCAAGTTTCACAGTGGGAACCATACATAGAAACAATCCAGTGACCTTTTATGAGTCATGGTGGTTGGAACCAAAAATGTCTAATTTTGACTCATCAGACGGCTTAGACAGGGTGCTGAATCTCCATAAAGAGACCAATCCTGTAGGAAGATTTATTGGCAAATGATCCATGGGAAATGAATATGCAAAGAGTTATCTCCCAAGAAAGAAAACTACTTCACCAGTGTCACCTATCTGAAATGTTTCCCTATGAGTCCAGATCTGACTTTCTAACAAGCCTTGGGATTCTACAAGAAAACATAGCCAGGCCAGATATCAATCTGTAGACAGCTTTTTTGGGGACAGCTTCTGAAATATATGCAGTGCTGCTTGTCTCATTCTCTGCCTGAGTAATAGGTTTAATAGTTTTACTAGTCTGCTAGTTCCTGCTAACGTGCAGTGTATCTGATTATCTGCTTGTGTACTGACTTCTGCCCAATACCTGGATTCTGACACTCTGCTGCCTGATCCGAAAGAGCAGGCAGTATGGGGTCAATAAGGTAAGTATTGATCCTTTGTCACCTACCCTGACTTTGGATCTGTTTCTGGGATTTGCACATACGCTGCTTGTCCTGACCTCAGTCCTTTACTGTCTACGAGTTTGCCTGTTACTTCAGTGCAATGGTGTCTCTTGACACCAATGTGTCAGCAGCCAACCACATGGAGACTAGTCCAAGAGGTGGTGGCCTGGTGCATTCCCTGCAGCAAAGCCAAGATCCATATATAGGGGTTAAAGAGTGAAAACTAGGGAGGTGCCAGGATAGAACCCTTAGGTTTAGTCCAAAGCCAAATTTGTGGGTTGGCACAGTAGTTGGTCTCTACTTCCTTCTCCCTCTCAATATGAAAATATGATGGCTATAGCCAATTACTGGCCATAATGGTGGCTAGTCACAGCCAGTGATTGGTGAGATATCCATATTGAGAGGGAACAGGAAGTAGATTTGGAAAGTATTGGGACTGGAGCATCAGGGGGTAATTCATTATGATAGGCTGAGTATGACATCTTATGTTATTTTATAAGTGGTTTTCAACAAAAACATTTTTAGAGCTTGATAACCTCTTTAAACATAAAGATAATGACAAAAGACAGATTCCCTTATGGTAGCTTCACATTAATGTGCCTCATTGCATTAGGTAAAATGCTAATTCCAGTTTAGTCCCTTTTTCTTTTTTTCTGTCTGTGAAGTGATTTATTTCTATATATTTTTATTTATGAATTGTGACTTTTTATATTTTCTTTTTCTATTTTGTGTTTTTTCGTGACCTAAATATTTTGATAGACGGAGAAGGTGAGCACAATAACACATTTTTGCATTGTGATAGACTATGTATAAAAGAGCAATTGTCCCCTCTCCCAGACATTCAAAGGTGAGAGAATTCACAGTCATCATTTATTTACCTAGGCATATCCAGAAATGGCAGGTATGAACAGAGATTCAGCTATTAGGTTTATACACTATATGACTCTAAACCAGAGAATGGTGAAGCCAGAGAAAGACCTTCACTGCAAATAATAATTTCTGCCAAAACTGTCTCCCCTGTCCATTCTCCCCCCAAAAAATCAAGCGTAGGAGAGAAGGGGATGAGGTCAGGAAACAAGTAAAGGGAAAAGGTCACCTTCTGCCAGAAACCCTGACACCAATCCTGACTGACTTACAGTATGAACAGGCCTCAAGGTAGGCAAGTTCATACACAGGAACCTAAACGAAACCCTATAGGACCCTGCAACTACTGACAGGGCTGAGTCTACCCGTTCCTCCAAAAGGAAGGACGAACAGGAGTCTCCAAAAGGCCAAATAACACAACAGGGAAAAGCAGGGTAAACACAAAAGGGAAAGTGGACACTTATCTTTAAGAAGAAATGGAAGCAACCGGATCTCAGGAGAGAACCACACCAATCCACCAGAATGTCCACAGAAACTATAAACCGCAAGTAACTGTGGCAGAAGTAGGAATAAATTGGGGAAGGACAATTACCACACCCGCAACAGCTGAGGGGAAGTGGTGTGGTAAACAGCAGGCAGCAAAAAGGGAAACATGTCAGATTATGTCACATGTGCAAGCCTAGCCGACTTTCTGCAACGTGTTGCAGAATTGACTGTGACAGCAACATTGGGGCCCACCTCACAATCACACCATTTTCAAAGTATTTACAACAGGCAGCTAACAATCCCTCTAAAGGGGTTTGTTCTTTGTTACCATTTTTAACATCCCAAATATTTGTTCTGTGTACTAAGCTTTATATTTGAGTCCCTGGGCTAAATGTCTCTATAGAATTAAAAAAGCAGAACATGATATGGGATGATACCTGTGTGACAGAGAATGAATGAGAGTACACATTAGCAGCTCACCTGATGTTGTTGTGATGAGCCACAACAGCTATGCATGTACATTATGTACATGAATGAACATTTTCTGTGGACTTGCCCCTGGAATTCAGGTAACAATATCAGGGCTTAAAAACAAGGAGGTTGACAGATGTATAGCATATAATTTGGCAGGAAATATCCTAAGGCCAGTGCTTTCCACAATAGAAGACTTTTTTTTGGAGACTAAGAGGCAGCTGCAGCCCTAACTACACATCAGAAGAAGTGATGTGTAGGGCTACTTGGGGTTGATAAAAGGTAGTATGAAATAAGGGACAATCACTCATGGTAAATTCAGCTCCATACAAGAACTGCTGGGTGACCATGTAAGCAGAAGACCCTTGTATAGTGTAGCAAGAGAGGGTGTCTCAAAGCAAGGGGGGCACCTAGTCTTTCTGCTGCCTGAGGTGAAAACTGAAATGGTGCCCCCCTTCCCAATGCCAAATTCTCAACCTAACCCTTTTCCTCCAGCCCTACTGTTAAAGGAATACTTGGAAAACATAACAAACAACACTACAAAACATACAGGGTAATACAGTGCCACATACCTCTTACATCCAGTCATGTCTCCTCTGATGTAGACATTCTCTTTCCTTATCGCCTCCATTCAGACCAGACCACCATCCTGATTTCTTTCAGCCTTCTCTCGTCTCTGCAGAGACAGACATCCTAGTTTCCTACTTTTTCACATATAGTGCTCTCTTCACATATAGTGCCCTCTTCAATAATTATTGGCACATAGTGCCATAAAAGATAAATGTGCCCAGCAAATGTCCCTGACACTGATTTCTGTAAATATAGTGTCCTCCAAAAATAATTGCGCTAAGCTGATTCTGTGCCAGGCTACCCCCACTGTAACAGTCCTGCCAGAGGTACCACCAATAGTAATAATTCTCTGCCTAATGAGTGCACAATGTGGTGACAGTGCCCCCAATAGGAATAATTTTGCTCATTTTGCCCCCAGAAGTAATAATGCCCCCATAATGCCCATGCTAGTAATCATGTTCCCCGTAGTTCCCCAGTAGTAATAAAGCCTACAATAATGCCTTCAGTAGTAATAATTCCTGCTATAATGTGTGCCTGTACAAAAATACCTCCATATAAAGTAGTAAAATAATTCCCCCTTACAATGTGTGTCAATACAAAAATGCTCCCTTATAACATTTGCCAGTATAAAAAATACCCCCTTTTAGTGACCCCAGTAGAGTGAATATCCCATAGTGGCTTCTTTAGAATGTGTGCTAGTACAAAAAATACCCCTTATAATCTGCACCAGTACAAAAATCCTCCCTTATGTGTCAGTAGAAAAAATGTGGCTTAGTTCAAAAAGTTACCCCCTTTTAATGCCCCCAGTAGAATGAATGTCCCCAAAGTGGCCCACTTATAATGTGTGACAGTATAAAAATGCTACTTTTTAGAGCCCGCAATGGCCCAACAGCATGCTGCCAATAAAAATATTAAAACTCAAATACTTACCTTAACCTGGTGCCGCCTGATGCAATCACCTCACATCATTGGCGGTGCACCCCTCACTCCATGTAACTTGTGGTTTCTCTAAAATATGTATAGTCTCTCACAGGAGGGCACATAGTGGTTAACAGATTATATACTGTGCAGTCCATATCTGCAGTCTTTACATGTCTACAGTCCATATTTACACTTGTGTTAAGCTGGTCATACTCATCACTGGTGACTGGCCATCGCTCAACGATTTCTCTGAACCCATCACCTGCAATTGTCATCTGGAGGACATTGTACCCCATGTAGCCATCTGATCTGTAGCCGTCTTCATCGGCACAGCACACTTTGTTGACCATCTTTTACAAACATGGCCATCTTTAGGCAGTGACACTCATGACCCTCTTCACTATTTAAGTGCATGCAGTGTGACTATAACTGCTCGTCCCATTCGCTTCAATATGATGAGCAATTGTAATCACTGCACCATTCTGGTTTATAGAGGAGGGTCCTGAGCCGGGCTTATTAGGACATATATCCAGGGGGATAATTATGTAAGAAAAGCTCTTTAACATTAAAAAATAATATCACAATAGAACACATTTTCGAGTCTCACTTTACATTGTTCTCACTGTATCACTGTAATGTAAGATCGCAGTAGAAATAACACAGAAGCCGTACTGGAATTTATCAGAAATTTATTAAAACCAAAAAAAACTGTGCAATCATTGTAAAGCACAGGCAGAGTCCAGATGAGGATTCAGGTGAACAATATCCCACCTCATGGGATGGTCTTTTTAGATGGGTACATTTCATCATTCCAGGTAAATCGCCCAGGTGAGTGAAGAAGGTATGTCTAGCGCCTCAACTACATTCATGCTGGGGGCTTTTTGGTACTTCACTTGCTCTTTCAGAAGGAAACAAAGGATCGGCATACATTGTTCATACATTGTTTAAGATCCTGTTTGTCCAACAAGGATTGGAGAAGACTGTGACATTTTGCTTTCTCTCAAATGGAGCCGACTGGTGCCTGGCTTCAGATATTGCTTGTAGAGTAGGTGGCATTTCCAATACTTGTTGATAGATGATGTTTGGTTAGGCTGGTGTATGATGATGAAGATGATGTGATGACAACTGTGACATTATACAAATTTGCCTAACAAAATAATATAAGAATAGGTAGAATTTGTCACAGTCTTACTTAAGGCACATGGAGAAGACGTCTTCCTTACACTGCAGGACGCTGGTGGTGATGATGATGGTTTTGCCAGTAAAACACATGTAATACATGAAGAATTCTGTCCACCGTCCTGTCCATGCAGGCCACATCACTGAGAACATCCAAGAAATCATTCTTCTTTCTGTGATACTCTTCTCTGTGCCTCTTTACTTTATCTCTGTATTCTTGGTTATTTATGAGGCCTTTCAGCTTCATTAACATGTACTCCGAAGAGATATCAATGGCTGTCTTAAGGACGTACCTTTCCAGCCAGAACATTTTTATCCAAAATAAACGCAGTCAGTCGAGAGAATCAACCAACCAATTCACCTGCTGAGCAAGAAGTGATTAAGAAACTTTGGTTATCAAGAACCTTCAGAACTCACAGCAGTGACATCACAATTTGGGTGACATCACATGGTTGGTTACCATAGCAACCAAATAGAGCCTACCTACATCTCATATTATTTATGGTAATCTACCCATACCAACAGTATATTTCCTACTATAGTTTATCCCACATCATTCTGATTTTATGTCAAATGAACATTGGTGGCTTCAGTGTCTACATACTAGTTGTAATCAGAAAAGCATGGCGGACAGCACTTCTTCCTTACCTTCCATAACTATAAATCTTTTATTTAATGAGCATATAATAGGTGAAGATGGCGTCCTTTGCTTCAAGTTTGGTCTGAGCATGGGATGCAGGGAACTGCTGTTATTATGTACATGATGTAGATGAAAGCTCTGGTGCACATGTGGACAATTCTCATCTCTCTATTCCACTAATTTCGGTCAATTTTATTTTTATTTTGTTTTTTTTTTTTTAATCCTCAGAAAACCCCCTTTGAGAGCACCTGTCTGCCCTTTTCACATGTCTATGAACAGATCGATGAAGCAGAGATGCCCCCCTGTATGAAGTGCCAGAGGTGGACTTACCTTTTTGCAGCAAACACAAAACATTACTGTACATATGGTTACTCCACAGGAGGGCATTCACACTTGAACCAGTCCATATCTGCAGTCTTTACATGTCTACAGTCCATATTTACCCTAGTGTTAAGCTGGCCATACACATCACTGCGGATTGGCCATCGCTCAACCATTGCATCTGCACCCATCACCTGCAGTTATCATCTGGAGGATATTGTACCCTGTGTAACCATCTGATCTGTAGCCGTCTTTATCGGTGCACTTTGTTGAACATCACTTGCACACATGGCCATCTTCAGGTCACCGTGACTGCTGTTCACATTCAGCCAGTGATATGTTTCAGGTCTGTTTAGTTTGGGTCTGTTTCTTTATGACCTGGTATGTGACCCTTCTTTGTCTGCACGCCCCCGACTCACACCACACTCGCTGCCCAAGACGGGGTCCGCAGAATGCTTTATAACAGGGCCCCTTCTTCCCTCTTCTCAGCTTCACTGCTTGTAATAGTCAATGCAGCTGACAGAAATTGATTTTTACCTTCATTTTTTCAATCCCTATTGGCTGCGGAGTGGGAGGGGGTGTGGTTTAATGGACAGGGGGGGGTTAAGTCCTTCATTTCAGGGTGGCCTGAATTATAGGTTAATGCCATGGTAATTTGAGGAATCACAATGGGTAGCAGTGGAAGAAAACATTGCTTTGCGCGGGTATATTTAATCTATTTCATTTAATGTTTCTGTGTGTCGTTGCAGAGAGAAAGTCATCCTCCCTCCCATCCCTGCAGCTGACAGATGTTGATTTTTACCTTCAATTGTTCAATCTCCATTGGCTGCGGAGTGGGAGGGGTCATGGCCTGACTGAGTCGGGGGCGTGACGTTGCAAGACCTGGGGCGGGGTTTTAAGTCCTTCTTTTGATGGTGGCCAGAATTACAGGTCGATGCCATGGTAATTTATGAGGACACGCCATGGGTAACAGTGGAAGAAAACATCTTTTATTAGTACTGAATGGTCGTAGTCTAAAATTAGTCAATTTCATCTACGATTTTTGTGTGTCGTTGCAGAGAGAAATTCACCCTCCACCCCTGCAGCTGACAGAAGTTTATTTTTCCCTTCATTCTTTCAATCCCTGTTGACTGCGGAGTGGGAGGGGATGACTGACAGAGTTGGAACGTGGGCTTTAGCAAAGGAGGCTTCACAAGGTGATTTTAATCTATTTCATTTAAATGGTTGCTGGAGTGTGGTTGCAGAATTACGTGCAGACCTTTAAGGGGTATTCCTAGAGTCGTTGTCCGTGACCTTAGCATAGATATTATAACGGAGTTATTATGTATCGTGTACTTAGTGACCTATTTGTATTTATTTAAATTTTTTGTGTGTCGTTGCAGAAAGAAATAACTGTCCATCCCTACCCTGCAGAAGAGAGTACTTTATTTTTTCAATTAATTACTGCGATGGGGGGGGGGATTGAGTAGGGGGGTGCCTGCAAAGCGCTGGGGGCGCGGTGCATTCAATCAATTGTTAGTATTATGTGTGTCCTCTCACAATCAGAGGGGGGGTTTGACAGAGAGCGGACACTAGCCATGTAAAGCTTCATTTCGGTTGTATCATACCTAGTTGTATTTCAAAAAATGGTCTTTAGATAGTTTTTTCACCACTCCACCCTGCAGCAAACAGAAGTTTATTCATTACCTTCATTTTTTCAATTCCATGGCTACTGGAGTGGGAGAGGGGCGATGACCTGACAGAGATCGGGGGCGTGGATTAGCATAGACGCTTCACATGGGTGTTTATTTAATCTATTCATTTAATGTTTCTTATTGTGTCGTTGCAGAAAGAAAAGTCAACCTCCCAACCATCCCTGCAGCTGAAACAGAGTTGATTTTTACCTTTATTTTTTACAATCCTGTTGTCGCGGAATTGGCGCATGGCCTTAATGAGTCGAGGGCGTGGCTGTATCAAAGCGCTTTGCAGAGAGAAATTCAACCCCTGGCAAGCAAAAAAGTTATTTTTTACCTTCATTTTTTCAATTCCATTGGCTGCGGAGTGGGAGGGGCGTGACCTGACAGAGTCGGGGGCGTGGATTAGCAAGACGCTTCACATGGTGTATTTAATCTATTTCATTTAATGTTTCTGTGTGTCGTTGCAGAAAGAAAGTCAACCTCCCAACCATCCCTGCAGCTGACAGAAGTTGATTTTTACCTTTATTTTTTCAATCCCTGTTGGCTGCGGGAGTGGGAGGGGGCATGCCTTACAGAGTCGGGGGCGTGGCTTATCAAAGCGCTTCGCATAGGTGCATTTAATCTATTTCATTTAATGTTTCTGTGTGTCGTTGCAGAATGGCTGAGGAGTGAGAGGGGGGCGTGGCCTGACAGAGACGGGGCGTGGCTTAGCAAAAGGCTTCAAACGGTTGTAGTCTATAATTAGTCTATTTCATCTAAAATTTTTGTGTGTCGTTGCAGAGAGAAATTCACCCCTCCCACCCCTGCAGCAAACAGAAGTTTATTTTTACCTTCATTTTTTCAATTCCCATTGGCTGCGGAGTGGGAGGGGGCGTGACCTGACAGAGTCGGGGGCGTGGATTAGCAAGACGCTTCACATGGTGTATTTAATCTATTTTATTAATGTTTGTGTGTTTGTTGCAGAAAGAAAGTCAACCTCCCACCCATCCCTGCAGCTGACAGAAGTTGATTTTTACCTTTATTTTTTCAATCTCTGTTGGCTGTGGAGTGAAAGGGGGTGTGGCCTGACAGAGTTGGGGGTGTGGCTTAGTGAGACCTGGGGCGGGGTTTTAAGTACTTCTTTTAGGGTGGCCTGAATTAAAGGTCAATACCATGCTTATTTATGAGCCCACGCAATAGGCAGCAGTGGAGGAAAACATCTTTTATTACTACTGAACTGTAGTAATAGAAAAAAACATAAGTTATATTTATGGTAACCGGAATACCTTTAACAGTGTCAGTAAATAGAAATGGATGAGATCCTCAGCTGCTGATAATTACCTGGTTGTTATGGAAACCTGCCCTCCCTGTGTGTGCCTTTGCAGAGAATGGCAGTTGGAGTTGGACACCTGATGTACCGAATTTGGTGAAAATCAGTCCAGTAGTTTGGTCGCGCATAGAGAACAGACAGACAGACAGAAACTCATTTTTATATTATTAAGAGACATTCTATTAGTAATAATATTGGTATGGCTATATCTAACTATACAAACTACATTTGTGAGATGGGAATACCCATTTAAGTGATAAGATAATAATTCTTATTTCATGGGGAATATAGTTATTAATAAAAAGATATATTATAAGCAGTGATAAGTGCACTTTAAAGGGGTCGTCTCACTTCAGCA
This sequence comes from Rhinella marina, assembly GCA_900303285.1. Taxonomy (NCBI): domain Eukaryota; kingdom Metazoa; phylum Chordata; class Amphibia; order Anura; family Bufonidae; genus Rhinella; species Rhinella marina. The sequence continues at coordinate 70,498 of ONZH01026661.1, forward strand.
AAGGCATTTATTATGTAGGAAAAGCTAACACAAGGCACTTACTAATGTATTGCAGTCCAGCAGCTGTGGTCATGCTTGCACACCATAGGAAAAAGTGCACTTCCACCGTCCTGGCCACCAGAGAGGCTGGAGATTTTTCCTGTAGTGTACAAGCACGACCACTGCTGTGGGATTGCAGGGTGGTCATAACCCCTGGAAACAAGCAGTATATAATGCTATGGACAAATGAATTGAGCCAGCAAAGGAGGCAATATGTACAATCATAATACATTAGTAAGTGTCTTGTAATAAGTTTGCCTACATGATAAATGTCATTTGCTGGAGACAACCCCTTTAAGTTGTATATGAATGAACAGGTCTTTTTTTAATATACTTTCATATAATATACCAACAATGCTTTAAAACATTTGTAGTGTTAAAAAGTCAGAAATTATGGTTCATACCATATTTGCACCATAGATCATTTTTGAGCTTCCCCACACTTTTCTAAAGTGGTGAGAAAATAGGAGAACCCACGGTGCACCAGATTTGCTATAAGCCTGTCTTAAGTTATAGCTCATGTCTACTCCACCTTCAGCTGGCATATATTTCAGTTTCTAGTGCACAGAATAAATACTAATATTTAACACAACGCCATCTACTGTTGGATTATCATAGTTCCTCCAGTATTACGCTCCAGTTGTTGCTATGCTCCAACAATTGACGCCATTACAGGGTGAATGGTAACAGCAGGGGTGCACCTAGCCTTTCTACTGCCTGAGGCAAAAATTGAAATGCCCCCACCCCCACCCCCATCCATATGTCAAATTCTCAACCCAACCTCTTTCCTCCTAACATTACATACAGCACTACAAAACATACAGGATAGTACAGCGCCACATACCTCTTACATCCAGTGACATCTCCATTGATGTACATGTTTTCTTTCCTCATCTTCTACTTTCAGACCAGACCGCCATGATGATTTCTTTCAGCCGCATCTTATCTCTGCAGAGTTTGACAGACATCTTAGTTTACTACTTTTCCATCATCCTTCTGAACACCCCATCCTTTCCCCCCCAAAACTGTGCCAGCTGTGCTTCCCAATTCTATACTGCAGAAACAGTCCACACAGATAGTGCCCCTTCAATAATTATTGGCACGAACTGCTCTAAAAAATAACTGCACAAAGCAAATAGTGCCCCTGACACTAATAGTGCTATAAACATAGTGTTTGCCAAAAATAATTGTGCAAAGCTGATACTTGCTCCCCACAGTAATAGTGCTCCCAACAGTCCCACCAATAGTAATAATTCTCTGCCAGAGCGCACTTTGTAGTAATAGTGCTCCTACAGTGCCCCCAACAGTACTAATGTCGCCACTGTGCCCCAGAAGTAATAATGCTCTCATAGTGCCCATACTAGTAATCATGTTCCCTATAGTCCCCCAGTAGTAATAAAGCTCACCATAATGACCCCAGTAATAATAATTCTCAATAAATTCTCAATATATTGTGAGCCAGTGCAAAAAAATGCTCCATGATAATGTGCACCAGTACAAAAAATGCCCCTTATTATGTGCCAATTCAAAATATGCCCCTGTACTGTGTGCCAGTACAAAAAATGTCCCTGTTTGGTGAAAGTACAAAAAATACCTCCTCTTAGTGCCCCCATAATGAGTGCCAGTGCACTTTACTGTGTCAGTGCACTTGTACTGTCAGTACAATAAATGCCCTGTATGCTAGTACAAAAAATACTCCCTCTTAGTGCCCCAGTAGAGCCATTGTCCTCATAGTGCCCCCCATAATGTATGCCAGTACAAAAAAATACATCCTCTTATTGCCCCAGTAGAGTCAATGTCCCTTATAGTGCCGCCATAATGTGTGCAGTAGAAATAATACCCCCTCTCAGTGATCCCAGTTCAGCTAATGTTCCCACAGTGCCCCCATACAGGGCCGTATTAGCAACTAGGCACCGGGGACACGGTGCCTAGGGCGGAGAGGTTGTGGGGGACGGTACCCCGCCGGGAGAAACTAGCGCTGTAGTACTTACCCCTCCTCCTGCTTGCTCTTCCTGAGGCTGGCGCTGCTGTGTCCTGACTGCCTGCAGCATCAGGACGTACAGAGCGCCCTCTGACCTGACGCTGCAGGAGGTCAAGTGACTTCAGCGCGAGCCCCTGGAAGAGGAGAGAGCGGGAACACAGCCAGGACCGGAGGTAAGTTTTTTTTTTTTTTCTTGTCTGATCTGAGGTCTGAAGTGGGGGCCAAAAAAGGATCTGAAAAGATCACACAGGGTGGGGACAGAATGGGGGGGGGGATCTGAAAAGGTGGCGACAGAATGGGGGGATCTGAAATGGTGGGACACAATGGGGGGGGAGTCTGAAATGGTGGGACAGAATGGGGGGGTCTGAAATAGTGGGAGAGAATGGGGGGATCTGAAATGGTGGGACAGAATGGGGGGGATCTGAAATGGTGGGACAGAATGGGGGGGATTTGAAATGGTGGGACAGAATGGGGGGGGTCTGAAATGGTGGGACGGAATGGGGGGGATCTGAAATGGTGGGACAAAATGGGGGGGATCTGAAATGGTGGGACAGAATGGGGGGATCTGAAATGGTGGGACAGAATGGGGGAGATCTGAAATGGTGGCGACAGAATTGAGGAATCTGAAATGGTGGGACAGAATGGGGGGGATCTGAAAACGTGGGACACAATGGGGGGTCTGAAATGGTGGGACAGAATGGGGGGGTCTGAAATGGTGGTGACAGAATGGGGGGATCTGAAATGGTGGGACAGAATGGGGAGGATCTGAAATGGTGGGACAGAATGGGGGGGGGATCTGAAATGGTGGCGACAGAATGGGGATCTTAAATGGTGGGACAGAATGGGGGGGGGGTCTGAAATGGTGGGACAGAATGGGGGGGATCTGAAATGGTGGGACAGAATGGGGGGATCTGAAATGGTGGGGCAGAATGGGGGGATCTGAAATGGTGGGACAGAATGGGGGGGAACTGAAATGGTGGGACAGAATGCCCCCCCATTGGGTGGGACAGAATGGTGGGACAGAATGGGGGGGGGTCTGAAATGGTGGGACAGAATGGGGGGATCTGAAATGGTGGGACAGAATGGGGGGGATCTGAAATGGTGGGACACAATGGAGGGGTCTGAAATGGTGGGACACAATGGGGGGGTCTGAAATGGTGGTGACAGAATGGGGGGGGGATCTGAAATGGTGGGACAGAATGGGGGTCTGAAATGGTGGGACAGAATGGGGGGGATCTGAAATGAAATGGGGAGGATCTGAAATGGTGGTGACAGAATGGGGGGATCTGAAATGGTGGGACAGAATGGGGGGGATCTGAAATGGTGGGACAGAATGGGGGGATCTGAAATGGTGGGACAGAGGGGGGGTCTGAAATGGTGGGACAGAATGGGGGGTCTGAAATGGTGGGACACAATGGGGGGGTCTGAAATGGTGGCGACAGAATGGGGGGGGGATCTGAAATGGTGGGACAGAATGGGGGGTCTGAAATGGTGGGACAGAATGGGGGGGATCTGAAATGGTGGGACAGAATGGGGAGGATCTGAAATGGTGGTGACAGAATGGGGGGATCTGAAATGGTGGGACAGAATGGGGGGATCTGAAATGGTGGGACAGAATGGGGGGGTCTGAAATGGTGGGACAGAATGGGGGATCTGAAATGGTGGGACAGAATGGGGGGATCTGAAATGGTGGGACAGAATGGGGGGATCTGAAATGGTGGGACAGAGGGGGGGTCTGAAATGGTGGCGACAGAATGGGGGGATCTGAAATGGGTGGAAGGGACTGAATGGGGGGGGATCTGAAATGGTGGGACAGAATGGGGGGATCTGAAATGGTGGGACAGAATGGGGGGATCTGAAATGGTGGGACAGAATGGGGGGTCTGAGATGGTGGGACAGAATGGGGGGGATCTGAAATGGTGGGACAGAAATGGGGACCAGAAAGGGGGGTCTAAAATGGGGGCCAGAAATGGGGTTCTGACATGGGGCCAGAAGGGGGGGGGTCTGACATGGGCCCCAGAAGGAGAGTTCTATATGGGGGCCACAAGAGTATGATATGGGGCCAGAAGGGGGGGTATGATTGGGGATCTAATTAGGGGTCTGAAGGAGGTCTGATTAGGAGCCTGAAGGGTCTGACTGGGGGTCTAGAGGGGTCAGATTGAGGGTCTGGGGTCTGATTGGGGGTCTGGAGGCCTAATGAGGGTCTGATAGGGGGTCTGGAGTTCTAATGGGGGTCTGATTGAGTGTCTGGAGGTCTAATGAGGATCTGATAGGGGGTCTGGGGGCTGTTTCTGTAGTATAGAATGGGGGCGGGCAGGGCTGAGATGTGGAGAAGGTGAGAGGATGATGGAAAAGTAGGAAAGTAAGATGTCTGTTTGTTGAACTCTTCAGAGACGAGGCACAGATGAAAGAAGTCACCATGGCGGTCTGGTCTGACAGAAGAAGAGGAAAGAAAACGTCATCAGAGAAGAGAAGTCACTGGATGTAAGAGGTACATATGTGGCGCTGTATGACCCTGTATGCTCTGTAGTGCTGTATGAAATGTTTTCCAAGTCTGTCTTTGAAGGGGTTGTCTTTTTTTTTTTTTTTTTTTTTTTTACGAGCGCTGCTTTCTCTGCTCTGTTTACTGCTCTTCACTGCAAATTCTATGGCAAGCAGGTGAACAGAGGAGAGAAAGCAGCTCTCATATGAGCTCTGCTCTCTCTTCAAACAGCTGATCGTTAGGGTGCTGGAGGACCCCAGCCGATCTGATATTGATGACCTATCGTGAGGATAGGTCATTAGTAGTAAAAAGAGGACAACTCCTTCAACAGCAGGACTGGAGGGAAGGGATTAGGTTGAGAATTTGGCATGGGGGAGCGTTTTAATATTTGCCTTGGGGCATCAGAACAGCTAAGTGCACCAGCGGCAGGAGTGGGGGGGGGCGAGGAGAGGCTACTATGGGAGGTGGGGTAACGAGGAGAGGCTACTATGAGGAGGGGGGGTGAGAAGAGGCTACTATGGGGGGTGGGGGTAACGAGGCTACTACGGGGTGGGGGGTTCTGAGGAGAGGCTACTATGCTACTGTGGGGGGAGGAGGCTACTATGGGGTGGGGGGGGACTAAGGAGAGGCTACTATGCTACTATTTGGGGGCGTGGGGGAATGGGTCGCATTGGGGGGGGGCATCATTACAGAGAGTGCCTAGGGCAGCATGAACCCTAAATACGGCCCTGCCCCCATAATGTGTGGTAGTATAAAATCCTACTATCTAGTGCCCCCAGTAGATGCCCCTATTGTGCTCTTTTCTCTCCCCCTATCCCATACTGCCCCCCATAATGTGTGTCAATATAAAATGCCCCTATATAGTGTCCCTTGTAGATGCTGCCATAGTACTCCTCTCCTTCTTCCCCATAGTACCCCCATAATGTATGCCCATATAAATACCTCTATATAGTGCCGCCAGTAGGTGTCCCCATAGTGCTCCTCTCCTCACTTCCCCATACTGACCAAACAGCATGGTGTCAAATGAAAAAGAGTAAACACTAATACTTACCTCCATGCCGCTGTCAGTGATACAGTGCAGGCCTCTTCTGGCCTGTGTCTCGCACTATATACTGCTGAGCTCAGGTGGCGTGATGATGATTACATCATCGCACCAACTGTGGCAGCCTCTAATAGGCTATAGGCACTAGGCCTAAAGCCTATCAGAGGGAACGGGGAAGGGAGACATCGCTCCCATGCCCCGCCTCAACATTCAACTGCATTGCTGTCCTGAGGATGGGGATACACTTGAATATAGATAGATGAACGCTTTCTCTCGGACCCGCTGCTACCCCCACTTATCTCCTGACGCAGTTGCCTCCCCTGCCTAATTGGCGGTACAGACCTGGGTAATAGATAGCAATGAAACATAATTGTGCATAGGTGCAAAGCATACATTTCTTGTAAGAGGAGTTGTTTTTATTTTCAGCCCTGTAACAAAACCAATTTCAGCAGAACCAGGTGACCATCTAATGTATATGTATGCCTCCTGACATTTCCCTGATGGCAAATGTCTGTGGAGAAAATCATCCGACAATTACATTTTAACTGTCCAAAACTTTATTCTAGAGGAGATGAGCCTCCACCAGAGGTGTCTGACAGCGACCCTCTCCCCTCTACCTGGCATGCTTACCAATGTTGAAAGAGGACCAGTGAGCTGTCCTAACACGTATGTTTTACTAAATGTTCTGCCTCATAGAGGAGGGTCCTGAGCCGGGCTTATTAGGACATATGTCCAGGGGGATAATTATGTGACAAAAGCTCTTTTACATTAAAAATAATATTACAATAGAACACATTTTAGAGTCTCACTTTTCATTGTTCTCACTGTATCATTGTAATGTAAGATCACAGTAGAAATAACACAGAAGCCGTACTGGAATTTATCAGAAATTTATTTAAAAGGAAAAAGAAAACTGTGCAATCATTGTAGAACACAGGCAGAGTCCAGATGAGGATTCAGGTGAAGAATATCCCACCAAATGGTAAAGCCTTGCCAAAAGGTTGGACCATTACAAGGCCAAAAGGAGATTGTCTTTTCAGATGGATTCATTTAATCATTCCAGGTAAATCACCCAGGTGAGTGAAGAAGATATGCCTAGCACCTCAGCCACATCCATACTGGGGATCCTTAGTCTTTCAGTTGTTCTTACAGGAAGGAAACAGAGGATCGGCATACATTGTTCATACATTGTTTAATATCCTGTTTGTCCAACACGTATTGGAGGAGACTGTGACATTTTGCTTCCTCTCAAGTGGAGCCGACTGGTGCCTGGCTTCAGATATTGCTTGTAGAGTAGGTGACATTTCCAGTGCTTGTTGATAAATGGAGATGTTTGGTTAGGCTGGTGTATGATGATGGAGATGATGTGATGACAACTGTGACATTATACAAATTTGCCTAACAAAATAATACAATAAGAATAGGTAGAATTTGTCACAGTCTTACTTATGGCACATGGAGAAGACGTCTTCCTTACACTGCAGGACGCTGGTGATGATGATGATGTTTTTGCCAGTAAAACACATGTAATACATGAAGAACTCTGTCCACCGTCCTGTCCATGCAGGCAACATCACTGAGAACATCCAAGAAATCGTTCTTCTTTCTCTAATACTTTTCTCTGTGCCTCTTTACTTTATCTCTGTATTCTTGGTTATGTATGAGGCCTTTCAGCTTCATTAAAACATATGTATCAATGGCTGTCTTAAAGAGGTTGTCTGGTCCCAAAATCATAATTCTTTTTCTGTGCTCCTAACACTCCTCACCATGCATACAGATGCCCCAAATACCTGTTTTTCATGTCTGAGCTTTCCTTCCCCCCTGGAAGACATCACATTATCCTGGCAGATCTGTTTACTTTCTCCCCTTCCTGTTTCCTTCCCCCCTGGAAGACATCACATTATCCTGGCAGATCTGTTTACTTTCTCCCCTTCCTGTTTTGTTGAATACATAACTTTATTGCTACACAAGCCTGGCTGCACTGCACAGTGATGAGTCACAGGCTGGACACGCCCCCCACACTGCTCTGTCTGCAGGTGATACTTCCTCTATAACTCCTGTGTACATCTTTCTACACCCAGACATAAATCTACTTTTTACTTGGTGTCTACAACCCATCACTGACCGTCCACACATCTGTATCTAATCCTACCCTGTGTGATACAGCCAGCTGAGCTGTGTATCTAATCCCATCACTGACAGTCCACAGATCTGTATCTAATCCTATCATGTATGTGTGCCTGATACACAGCCTGCCATGTGCGATACTGCCTACTAAAGTGTGTATCATATAGCCTGCTTAGCTGTGTATCTAATCCCATCTTGTATGATATAGTTTGATGAGCTGTGTATCTAATCCCAATTTGTATGATCCAGCCTGCTGTGCTGTGTATCTTATCCTACCTTGTGTCAGCCAGCCTGCTGAGCTGTGTATCTAAACCCTTATGCACATGACCGTATCCATTTTGCGGTCCATAGTTTTTGCAGTCCCATTGAGTTCTATGAATAGGACATGTTCTATCTTCACTGGAACTCATATACAGATATGGAAAGTACACTGATGACATCCATGTGTTTTCTACATCTGTATGTCAGTTTGAGTAAATATAGAGCATGTTCTATTCTAGACCTCATAATGCAGATCTAAAACCCATAGAACTCAGTGGGACTGCCAAAAAATGTGAATCGTACACGGACAGTATCCTTATTTAGTGGCTCCACAACTTGCAGACCGTACAATGGATACGATTGTGTGCATGAGCTCTATCACTCATACTGAGCGCCCATAACAGTGACATCCACAGCACCTCCATAACAGTGACATCCACAGTGCCACCTGACAGTGACATCCACAGTGCCCCCATAACAGTGACCTCCATAGCGCCCCCATAACAGTAGCATCCACAGCGCCTCCATAACAGTGACATCCACAGTGCCCCCATAACAGTGACCTCCACAGCGCCACCTGACAGTGACATCCACAACGCCCCCATAACAGTGACCTCCACAGTGCCACCTGACAGTGACATCCACAGTGCCCCCATAACAGTGACATCAACAGTGCCTCCATAACAGTGACATCCACAGCGCCTCCAAAACAGTGACATTCACAGTGCCCCCATAAGTGATATTCACAGTGCCCCCATGAAAGTGTCATCCACAGTGCCCCCATACCAGTGACATCCACAGTGCCCTCATAACAGTGCCATTCTGTACCCCTCATGTGCCACCCAGTGCCTCTTAGCCATCCACAGTGCCC
>ONZH01026662.1:0-34043 GCA_900303285.1 Rhinella marina
TAGAGATGAGCGAGTAGTGTTCGATCGAGCTGGTATTCGATCGAATACTACGATATTCGGCGTACTCGATTTCTTTCGAGTATAACGGCGATGGCGCACTTAGAATTCGTTTCCCCTCCCACCTTCCCTGGCGCTCTTTTTCCACCAATCACCATGCAGGGGGGGTATGACAGGCACGCTGAGCACGCTGGCAGCGCGAAAACGGCGTCTACATGCATTGGCTGGAAAAACCATGTGACCTCGAATATTAAAAACTCAGCTCTTCCTGCTCGTACGCATATGCTGCGTGAACTTAGTCAGGGACAGAGGCTGGAGAAGGGAGAGACAGGTTTTAGCTGTTGGACAGGCAGGAGCGTGATTAAAAGCCCTTATCAGGGCTACTATAGTGCAGTACAGTGATAGCTTTACTACAAGATACACTTTACAGAGAACGGCTGCCGTATTCAGGGATAGCTGCTGGAGTAGGGACAGAGAGAGGCATTAGTGGTGTATTAGGTGCTCTGCTACATACCAAACTATATTTGGCACTACTGCTGTGTACCTTGAAAATATACAATATATAGGCCTTTCAATTGGCAACTGTACTGTGCGTTCTCTTGCAAAGTAATTTCTCAAACCTGGTGTTCATACACACCGTCTGATCACTTAGTACACGGCTGTGTACCGTTGAAATATACAATATATAGGCCTTTCATTGGCAAACTTTACTGTGCGTTCTCTTGCAAAGTAATTTCTCAAACCTGGTGTTAATACACACCGTCTGATCACTTAGTACACGGCTGTGTACCTTGAAATATACAATATATAGGCCTTTCAATTGGCAACTGTACTGTGCGTTCTCTTGCAAAGTAATTTTCTCATAACCTGGTGTTCATACACACCGTCTGATCACTTATACACGGCTGTGTACCTTGAAATAAACAATATATAGGCCTTATAATTGGCAAACTGTACTGTGCGTTCTCTTGCAAAGTAATTTCTCATACTTGGTGTTCATACCACCGTCTGATCACTTAGTACACGGCTGTGTACCTTGAAATATACAATATATAGGCCTTATAATTGGCAACTGTACTGTGCGTTCTCTTGCAAAGTAATTTCTCATACCTGGTGTTCATACACCACCGTCTGATCACTTAGTACACGGCTGTGTACCTTGAAAATACAATATATAGGCCTTATAATTGGCAACTGTACTGTGCGTTCTCTTGCAAAGTAATTTCTCATAACCTGGTGTTCAATACACACCGTCTGATCACTTAGTACACGGCTGTGTACCTTGAAATATACAATATATAGGCCTTATAATTGGCAACTGTACTGTGCGTTCTCTTGCAAAAGTAATTTCTCATACCTGGTGTTCATACACCACCGTCTGATCACTTAGTACACGGCTGTGTACCTTGAAATATACAATATATAGGCCTTATAATTGGCAACTGTACTGTGCGTTCTCTTGCAAAGTAATTTCTCAATACCTGGTGTTCATACACACCGTCTGATCACTTAGTAACGGCTGTGTACCTTGAAATATACAATATATAGGCCTTATAAATTGGCAACTGTACTGTGCGTTCTCTTGCAAAGTAATTTCTCATACCTGTGTTCATACACACCGTCTGATCACTTAGTACAACGGCTGTGTAACCTTGAAATTACAATATATAGGCCTTATAATTGGCCAACTGTACTGTGCGTTCTCTTGCAAAGTAATTTCTCATACCTGGTGTTCATACACACCGTCTGATCACTTAGTACACGGCTGTGTACCTTGAAATATACAATATATAGGCCTTATAATTTGGCAACTGTACTGTGCGTTCTCTTGCAAAGTATTTCTCATACCTGGTGTTCATACACACCGTCTGATCACTTAGTACACGGCTGTGTACCTTGAAATATACAATATATAGGCCTATAATTGCCAACTGTACTGTGCGTTCTCTTGCAAAGTAATTTCTCATACTGGTGTTCATACACACCGTCTGATCACTTAGTACACGGCTGTGTACCTTGAAATATACAATATTATAGGCCTTATAATTGGCAACTGTACTGTGCGTTCTCTGCAAAGTAATTTCACGGCTGTGAAGGCAAATATTTAACCAAAAAAAAAATAAAATGCGGCGGGGGGCTAGCGGAATAGGACGTGGACGAGGACGGGGGCGCGCGAAATGCTGTTGGGGGCCTTGTTGAAGCCAGTGGGATACAATGCGTGCTGGTGAGGGTCAGCCAGGATCCCGCTCATGCCAGAATCCCTGCCTTTATGGGACAGTTAAGCAGGGGGCGGGTTTACACCGCTGTTGAGGCCTGAGCAGGTTGAACAGGTGTGTGCAATGGATAGCCGATAGCGCTTCCACACAGTTGTCCACCAGCCAGTCATCCACACAGTCTCACTCTGACCCTCCTTCCTCACACCTGGCCAACAGAGTCATCCCACCATTGACCCCTCCCAGGAGCTCTTTTCGGGTCCTTTTTCAGATGTGCCGGAAGAATCCCAGGAGCTAGCAGAGGAATTTGTTTGTAGTGATGCCCAAACACTTGAGTTTTCGCCATCTCCTGCTGATGTGGACCCTGAGCCAGCAATTCTGTTATCATGAGCGATGATTGATGATGAGACGCAGTTGCCATAAAGGGAGGCTTTTGGAATGTCCAGTGGGCAGCAGGAGGAGCAGAGTGAGGAAGTGGAAGAGGAGGTGGTGGATGACGAAATGACCGACCCCACTTGGCCAGGGGTGATGTCCAGCGAGGAAAGTAGTGGAGAGGTGGTGGTCTGCGCAGCACCGAAAAAGGCAGCAAGAGGCAGAGGGATGTCCAGAGGCAGAGGGATGTCCACAGGCAGAGGGATGTCCACAGGCAGAGGGATGTCCACAGGCCAGAGGACAGTCCAGACAGAGAAGTGAGGCCACAGCCAGCAGGGCCGAAGCTGTTCCCGCAGCGGGCAGTTCGCGCGAAGCTCCCCCATCGGAGGCCTCGTACTTCTGTGGTGTGGAGATTTTTTAATGTTTGTGCGGATGACAAACTGAGCGCTGGTTTGCACACTCTGCCACTCAAAAACTGAGTAGGGGCTCTGAGAAGAGCAATCTGACCACCTCAGGCATGCGGCGTCAACTTGGAAGTCAAGCACTGGGCTGAGTGGGAGAGAGCAAACGCAATACAACCTGCCGCACGGTCTTTGCTGCCACTGCCTCTTCCCCTTTGTTGTGTGCTGCCACTGCGGTCCAGACCTCCAGCCAGGACACCTCCACATCTGCCTCTGCTACTTTGGGGGCCTTCTCCTTCAGCCTCCCCTTCCCCCGCCTCTTCGCCTGCACCTTCACACTCCTCGTCCCAACAACTGTCCATCTCGCAGCGCGTTCGACCGCAGGCGGAAGTACGCCTCGAGTCCACCCCCAAGCCCAAGCCTTAAACTGCCACATCTCCAAACTGCTGGCCCTGGAGATGTTGCCGTTAGGCTTGTGGAGACGCAGGCCTTCCGCGACCTGATGGCGGCTGCCGCAACCTCGCTATTCGTCCCCAGCCGCCACTACTTTTCCGGAGTGCCGTCCCCGCCCTGCACCAGCACGTGTCGCGTAACATCAGGCGGGCCCTGAGGTACGCAGTCAGCGCAAAGGTCCACTTGACCACCCGACTCGTGGACAAGCGCTTGCGGCCAGGGACGATACATCTCTTTGACGGCACACTGGGGTGAATGTAGTGGAAGCGGGGACGGGGTCGCAAACAGAGACGGCCTACCTACCACCCACCCCGCCAAGATTGCCAGCATGGGGTTCTGATAACCCCCTCCTCCTCCCCTCCTCTCCCTCCTCCTCTGCCTTAACATCGCCCTCAGCGCTAGCTGGAAGCGTTGCAGCACTGGCGCGGGGAGACGTCAGCAGGCGGTGCTTAAGCTCCATCAGCTTGGGCGACAGGAAGCACAGCGCCCCAGAGTGAGGGACGCCATATTGCAGCAGACCGGAGATGTGGCTGTCGCCGCTGCAGCTAGGACAGGCATGGTCGTGTGCGATAACGGCCGTAACCTGGTGGCGGCTCTGGAGCTTGCCGAGCTCAATCACGTACCATGCCTGGCCCACGTTTTTAATCTGGTAGTCCAAAAATTTCTAAAAGACTTACCCCAACCTGGCAGAGCTACTGGTGAAAGTGCGGCGCTTGTGCGCTCACTTTCGGAAAGTCAACTGTATGCTGCTGATAGCTTAAAAAAACTCCAGCAATGCCTCCATTTGCCTGAACATCGGCTGTTTGTGCGACCTGCCGACTCGCTGGAATTCCACCTATTCCATGTTGGCCAGGGTGTGTGAGCAGCAAGAGAGCATTGATGGAGTACCAGATTATGAATCCACGCGTGCCTCCAACTCAGCTCCCTCAGTTTGCCAACCACGAGTGGCCATGGATGGCAGACATATGCGATGTACTGCGTATCTTTGAGGAGTCCACCAAGAAGGTCAGCAGCGAGGACGCTATAGTGAGCGTAACCATCCCGCTCCTATGCGTCCTTAAAAGAATCCCTCATCGCAATAAGGGAGAACGCATTGCACGCAGAGGAGACGGGGGTAGGAGGAGACGCAACGGAGCTACACAGTCAGACCACACTTTTGTCTGCTTCACGGTGGCAGTTGCAGGAGGATGAGAATGAGGAGGAGGAGGACGACGTGGAGGTGGCTGTGGAAGAGGAGGAGGATGCTGGCGGCGAGGGTAGCAGTCAGGCTGTGTGCGTCCCATTGGTTCAGCGGCGGATGGGGCGGAGAGGAGGCGGAAGAGGAAGAGGAGGAAATGGCAAGTGATCCTTCTGGTGGGGGCAGTGAGGTCATGCCTATTCAGAGTCTGGCACACATGGCTGACTTCATGCTGGGCTGCTTTTCCCGGGACACACGTGTTGTCCGGATAGTGGAGAACAAACTGTACTGGGTCTTCGCACTCCTGGACCCCCGGTATAAAGATAACGTCTCCTCTTTTATTCCGGTAGAGGAGAGGACAAATCGATTGCTGGGAATACCAGAGGGAACTCGTGCAGAACATGATGGAGATTTTCCCACCCACCATCGCTGGCGGCAGAGAGGAGAGGGTCTCCCAGAGTCCCACAACATCTATCAGGCCCACAGCCACCAGGGGAACACTCTCCAAGGTGTGGGACACGTTCATGGCACCCCCTCGTGCAACTTCCATCACTGCGGGGCCCGCTATCAGCAGGAGGGACAAGTATCGGCGGATGTTGCGGGAGTACCTGGCAGACCGTAACCCTGTCCTCCCCGATCCCTCGGCGTCCTACACTTACTGGGTCTCCAAGTTGGACACGTGGCTGGAACTGTCCCTGTACGCCTTGGAGGTGCTTGCCTGCCCTGCCGCCAGCGTGCTATCAGAAAGGGTGTTCAGCGCAGCCGGGGGCATTATAACCGATAAGCGCAGCCGCCTGTCAACCGACAGTGCCGACAGGCTGACGCTAATCAAAATGAACAGCAAGTGGATTGACCCGGACTTTGCTTCTCCAACAGTGGAAAGCAGCCAAAAGTGAAGTGCCATCTGTATGAAGTGCCATTTCCTCCTCCACCTCCTCCTCCTCCTCTTTAACCGCCGTAAATAAGAAAAATTTATATATTTATGGCTCACCTCTTGGGCCTCCACAAAATGTTTAAGAGGTGTCACCTCTTGGGCCTCCACATAATTTTTAAGAGGTCTCACCTCTTGGGCCTCCACAAAATGTTTAACAGGTCTCACCTCTTGGGCCTCCACATAATTTTTAACAGGTCTCACCTCTTGGGCCTCCACATAATTTTTAACAGATCTCACCTCTTGGGCCTCCACATAATTTTTAAGAGGTCTCACCTCTTGGGCCTCCACAAAATGTTTAACAGGTCTCACCTCTTGGGCCTCCACATAATTTTTAAGAGGTCTCACCTCTTGGGCCTCCACATAATTTTTAACACGTCTCACCTCTTGGGCCTCCACAAAATGTTTAACAGGTCTCACCTCTTGGGCCTCCATAAATAAGTTTTTTAACAGGTCTCACCTCTTGGGCCTCCATAATTTTAACAGGTCTCACCTCTTGGGCCTCCACATAATTTTTAACACGTCTCACCTCTTGGGCCTCCACATAATTTTTAAGAGGTCTCACCTCTTGGGCCTCCACAAAATGTTTAACAGGTCTCACCTCTTGGGCCTCCACATAATTTTTAAGAGGTCTCACCTCTTGGCCTCCACATAATTTTTAACACGTCTCACCTCTTGGGCCTCCACAAAATGTTTAACAAGGTCTCACCTCTTTGGCCTCCACAAAATGTTTAAACAGGTCTCACCTCTTGGGCCTCCACATAATTTTAACACGTCTCACCTCTTGGGCCTCCACATAATTTTTAATACGTCTCACCTCTTGGGCCTCCACATAATTTTTAATACGTCTCACCTCTTGGCCTCCACAAAATGTTTAAGAGGTCTCACCTCTTGGGCCTCCACAAAATGTTTAAGAGGTCTCACCTCTTGGGCCTCCCACAAAATGTTTAAGAGGTCTCACCTCTTGGGCCTCCACAAAATGTTTAACAGGTCTCACCTCTTGGGCCTCCACAAAATGTTTAAGGAGGTCTCACCTCTTGGGCCTCCACAAAATGTTTAACAGGTCTCACCTCTTTGGGCCTCCACAAAATGTTTAACAGGTCTCACCTCTTGGGCCTCCACATAATTTTAACACGTCTCACCTCTTGGGCCTCCACAAAATGTTTTAACAGGTCTCACCTCTTGGGCCTCCACAAAAATGTTTAACAGGTCTCACCTCTTGGGCCTCCACATAATTTTTAACACGTCTCACCTCTTGGGCCTCCACAAAGATGTTTAACAGGTCTCACCTCTTGGGCCTCCACAAAATGTTTAACAGGTCTCACCTCTTGGGCCTCCACAAAATTTTATCAAGGTCTCACCTCTTGGGCCTCCACAAAATTTTTAACAGGTCTCACCTCTTGGGCCCTCCACAAAATTTTATCAAGGTCTCACCTCTTGGCCTCCACAAAATTTATTAAGGTCTCACCTCTTGGGCTCACAATTTATCAAGTCTCACTCTTGGCCTCCACAAAATTTTTAACAGGTCTCACCTCTTGGGCCTCCACATAATTTTATCAAGGTTCTCAACCTCTTGGGCCTCCCACAAAATGTTTAACAGGTTCTCACCTCTTGGGCCTCCACAAAATGTTTAACAGGTCTCACCTCTTGGGCCTCCACATAATTTTTAACAGGTCTCACCTCTTGGGCTCCACATAATTTTTAACCACGTCTCACCTCTTGGGCCTCCACATAATTTTTAATACGTCTCACCTCTTGGCCCTCCACAAAATGTTTAAGAGGTCTCACCTCTTGGGCCTCCACAAAATGTTTAAACAGGTTCTCACCTCTTGGGCCTCCCACAAAATGTTTAAGAGGTCTCACCTCTTGGGCCTCCACAAAATGTTTAACAGGTCTCACCTCTTGGGCCTCCACAAAATGTTTAAGAGGTCTCAACTCTTGGGCCTCCACATAATTTTAAGAGGTCTCACCTCTTGGGCCTCCACATAATTTTTAACACGTCTCACCTCTTGGGCCTCCACAAAATGTTTAACAGGTCTCACCTCTTGGGCCTCCACAAAATGTTTAACAGGTCTCACCTCTTGGGCCTCCACATAATTTTTAACACGTCTCACCTCTTGGGCCTCCACATATTTTTAAGAGGTCTCACCTCTTGGGCCTCCACAAAATGTTTAACAGGTCTCACCTCTTGGGCCTCCACATAATTTTTAAGAGGTCTCACCTCTTGGGCCTCCACATAATTTTTAACACGTCTCACCTCTTGGGCCTCCACAAAATGTTTAAACAGGTCTCACCTCTTGGGCCTCCACAAAATGTTTAACAGGTCTCACCTCTTGGGCCTCCACATAATTTTTAACACGTCTCACCTCTTGGGCCTCCACATAATTTTTAAGAGGTCTCACCTCTTGGGCCTCCACAAAATGTTTAACAGGTCTCACCTCTTGGGCCTCCACATAATTTTTAAGAGGTCTCACCTCTTGGGCCTCCACATAATTTTTAACACGTCTCACCTCTTGGGCCTCCACAAAATGTTTAACAGGTCTCACCTCTTGGGCCTCCACAAAATGTTTAACAGTCTCACCTCTTGGGCCTCCACATAATTTTTAACACGTCTCACCTCTTGGGCCTCCACATAATTTTTAACACGTCTCACCTCTTGGGCCTCCACATAATTTTTAATACGTCTCACCTCTTGGGCCTCCACAAATGTTTAAGAGGTCTCACCTCTTGGGCCTCCACAAAATGTTTAAGAGGTCTCACCTTTTGGGCCTCCACAAAATGTTTAAGAGGTCTCACCTCTTGGGCCTCCACAAAATGTTTAACAGGTCTCACCTCTTGGGCCTCCACAAAATGTTTAACAGGTCTCACCTCTTGGGCCTCCACAAAATGTTTAACAGGTCTCACCTCTTGGGCCTCCACAAAATGTTTAACAGGTCTCACCTCTTGGGCCTCCACAAAATTTTTAACAGGTCTCACCTCTTGGGCCTCCACATAATTTTATCAAGGTCTCACCTCTTGGGCCTCCACAAAATGTTTAACAGGTCTCACCTCTTGGGCCTCCACAAAATGTTTAACAGGTCTCACCTCTTGGGCCTCCACATAATTTTTAACAGGTCTCACCTCTTGGGCCTCCACATAATTTTTAACACGTCTCACCTCTTGGGCCTCCACATAATTTTTAATACGTCTCACCTCTTGGGCCTCCACAAAATGTTTAAGAGGTCTCACCTCTTGGGCCTCCACAAAATGTTTAAGAGGTCTCACCTCTTGGGCCTCCACAAAATGTTTAACAGGTCTCACCTCTTGGGCCTCCACAAAATGTTTAAGAGGTCTCACCTCTTGGGCCTCCACAAAATGTTTAACAGGTCTCACCTCTTGGGCCTCCACAAAATGTTTAACAGGTCTCACCTCTTGGGCCTCCACATAATTTTTAACACGTCTCACCTCTTGGGCCTCCACAAAATGTTTAACAGGTCTCACCTCTTGGGCCTCCACAAAATGTTTAACAGGTCTCACCTCTTGGGCCTCCACATAATTTTTAACACGTCTCACCTCTTGGGCCTCCACAAAATGTTTAACAGGTCTCACCTCTTGGGCTCCACAAAATTTTATCAAGGTCTCACCTCTTGGGCCTCCACAAAATTTTTAACAGGTCTCACCTCTTGGGCCTCCACAAAATTTTATCAAGGTCTCACCTCTTGGGCCTCCACAAATTTTTATCAAGGTCTCACCTCTTGGGCCTCCACAAAATTTTTAACAGGTCTCACCTCTTGGGCCTCCACATAATTTTATCAAGGTCTCACCTCTTGGGCCTCCACAAAATTTTTAACAGGTCTCACCTCTTGGGCCTCCACAAAATTTTATCAAGGTCTCACCTCTTGGGCCTCCACAAAATTTTTAACAGGTCTCACCTCTTGGGCCTCCACAAAATTTTATCAAGGTCTCACCTCTTGGGCCTCCACAAAATTTTATCAAGGTCTCACCTCTTGGGCCTAAACAAAATTTTTAACAGGTCTCACCTCTTGGGCCTCCACAAAATTTTCCATGAGCCTCTGGCCAGCCCACGGCCTCTTCCTGCCTTTTGCGGTCCTACGCATCCCTCAACATCCCCACTGCTTTACCTGCTAGACATGACACTGGGCCAGGTCGGGTCACTGACATCTCAAGCGCCAACAATTTGGGCATTTTAAGGCTTCTGCATGTGTTTGAGTTGTTTTTACATTTTAAAGAAGACATGTCTGACCACATCTCACACACACACACACAATGACAATTAGAGGTGGGGTCTATTTGCTTTCCCCTTTGCCTATGCCATCTGTGGTTGTCATAGGCAACGTGATTTTAAGGGGTGCAGAATTTTATCTTCTTTTTTGTCTAGTTTGGCTTGGGGTCCATGGCAATGTAGAGGAAAGAAGGTTTCCTTGTATGGTCTCACTTTACAGAGAGGTTAGATTGTCTTTGGAGTGTATTGTTGAGAGGCTGTGATAGTGGCGTAATAGTGCGACTTGGGCGCGTTATATGCACCCAGACATGCTTCCCCTGCTGTCCCAGTTGCATTCCAGCAGTGTTGGCATCCTTTTCTGAGGTTTCAGGGTGGACTTGGTGACCTCCAAGTGGTCGAATTGAGATTTCCAAGTGGCGAGCATTTTTTTCCCATAGACTATAATGGGATTCGATAGTCGGTCGAATAGTCGAATTTCGCGGTCTATTCGAATCGAATTTCGAACTTTCGAATATTTCACTACTCGCTCATCTCTAATAATTAGTAACACAGGTAAAAATTTGTCTTATAAATGCTGGAGAGGCAGACCAACTCTGGTGTGAAAATTCTCTCCACAATTCCCTTTCCTAGGTAATATATGGTGTAGTTTTAACAAATATATTCTTGGATCCTAGAAGTGAATGCAAGGTTTTCAGTCCCCAGGGAGAAGGGAGTTTAGAATCCCAAAGGTTCAAAATAGCAGCATTAGTAGAAACTGTAAATTGGAAATTTTATTGGAGTAAATGATGAATCGTGAGGTATTGGTAAAATTCTTTGTGAGGGATATGATATTTTTCATGTAAAGTTGAAAACTGACAAACCCAGCAATCTTCAAAAAGAGATAGAGGATAGACCTTGATATCCATAAGATCTAAATCAGATAAGAAAAAATATAAAGACGGTCATTTACTTTCATAAATATTCCAATATTAGGCTTATTTCTGCCGCTGATTGCGGTGCAAAGGTTATGTACACCACATTCTGCGACTTTTCCCTGATCACGCCAAGTCTAAAAAAGTGGATGTGGCATGGGCAAGGAAGGGGACGGGCTGGTAGGCCCGCCTCATTCATCATTTTCTAATGAATGTACAGTGCCTTGCGAAAGTATTTGGCCACCTGGAACTTTTCAACCTTTTGCCACATTTCAGGCTTCAAACAAAAAGATATAACATTTTAAATTTTTGGTGAAGAATCAACAACAAGTGGGTTACAATTGTGAAGTGGAACGAAATTTATTGGATCATTTAAACTTTTTTGTAATAATAAAACTGAAAAGTTGGGTGTGCAAAATTATTTGGCCCATTTACTTTCAGTTCAGAAAACTCACTCCAGAAGTTCATTGAGGATCTCTGAATGATCCAATGTTGTCCTAAATGACTGATGAAGATTAATAGAATCCACCTGTGTGTAATCAAGTCTCCGTATAAATGCACCTGCTCTGTGATAGTCTCAGGGTTCTGTTTAAAGAAGAAATCTCAAACTCGTGGCCCTCCAGCTGTTGTAAAACTACAACTTCCATCATGCCAGGAGAGTCTACAGCTATTGGGGCATGCTGGGAGTTGTAGTTTTACAACAGCTGGAGGGCCACGAGTTTGAGATGCCTGGTTTAAAGCACAGAGAGCATCATGAAGACCAAGGAACACACCAGGCAGGTCAGTGATACTGTTATGGAGGAGTTTAACCCCTTGAGGACAGAGCCCATTTTGGCCTTAATGTCTGGGCCAAATTTTTGAATTCTGACATGTGTCACTTTATGTGGTAATAACTTTGGAACGCTTTTACTTATCCAGGCCATTCTGAGATTGTTTTCTCGTGACACATTGTACTTCATGACAGTCATAAATTTGAGTCAATATATTTCACCCTTATTTATGAAAAAATCCCAAATTTACCAAAAATTCTGAAAAATTTCCAAATTTCCAAATTTCAATTTCTCTACTTTCAAAATACACCGTAATACCTCCAAAAATACTTATTATTTTACATTCCCCATATGTCTACTTTATGTTGGCATCATTTTGTAAACGTCATTTTACTTTTTTAGGACGTTAGGAGGCTTAAAAGTTTAAAAGCCATTTTTCAAATTTTCACAAAATTTTCCAAAACCATTTTTTTTAGCACCAATGCAGATATAAAGTGATTTTGAGGGGCTTACATAATGAAACCCACCATAAATGACCCCATTTTAGAAACTACACCCCTCAAATTATAAAAAACTGCTGTTACAAACTTTGTTAACCCTTGAGGTGTTCCACAAGAATTAATGGAAAATGGAGGTGAAATTTCAAAATTTCACTTTTTTCGTAGATTATTCATGTTAAAAAATTTTTTCTTGCAACATAGCAAGGGTTAACAGCAAACTAAACCTCAATTTACATTGCTCTGATTCTGCAGTTTACAGAAATACCCCATATGTGTTGGTAAACGTCTCTATGGGTTTGTGGCAGTGGTCAGAAGGAAAGGAGCGCCATACGGATTTTGGAGGCAAAATTTGCTAGAATAGTTTTTAGGCACCATTTTGTAATTGAGAGACCCTGACGCACCCCTACAGTGGAAACCCTCATAAAGTGACCCCATTTTTGAAACTACACCCTTCAAAGAATATATTAAGGGGGGTACTGACCACTTTGACCCCCTAAGCATTTTACGGAATTTGGAAACACTTGGCTGTGAAAATGAAAAAAATTTTTCTTCCAATAAAATGTTGCTTTAGCCCCAATTTTTTTTATTTGCATAAGGGGTAACAGGAGAAAAGCCCCCCCATAATTTGTTACCCATTTTCTCCTGAATACGGCAACACCCCATATGTGGTGGTAAACTGCTGTGGGGGTACATGGCAGGACTCAGAACAGAAGGAGCGCCATATGGATTTTACAACACAGATTTGATGGAGTGGTTTGCGGGAGCCATTGATTTTTATTTTTTTGAGCTATTGTCTTATGTGGGGGCTCATTTTTTGCAGGATGAGGTGAGGTTTTCATTGGTACCATTTTGGGGTAAATACGCCTTTTTGATCGCCTGCTATAACACTTTTTGTAAGGGAAGAGGGAAAAAAATGGCTATTTTGGCATAGTTTTTTTAAAAAAATTTTTACAGCATTCGCCTGGGGGGCCATCTCATGTAATATTTTTATAGAGCAGGTTGTTACGGACGCAGCGATACCCAATATGTCCAACTTTTTTATTGTTGTAAAGTTTTACACATTAGATGCATTTTTGAACAGAATAAAATATTTTTTTTGTGTTGCCATTTTCAGAGAGCCATATTTTTTTCAGTTTTCAGGCGATTGTCTCAGGTAGGGTACAGTTTTTGCGGGGCAAGATGACGGTGGAATTGATACCATTTTGGGGTAATTACGCCTTTTTGATCGCCTGCTATTACACTTTTTGTAAGGGAAGAGGGAAAAAAATGGCTATTTTGGCATAGTTTTTTTTTAAAAAATTTTTACAGCATTCGCCTGGGGGGCCATCTCATGTAATATTTTTATAGAGCAGGTTGTTACGGACGCAGCGATACCCAATATGTCCAACTTTTTTATTGTTGGAAAGTTTTACACATTAGATGCATTTTTGAACAGAATAAAATATTTTTTTTGTGTTGCCATTTTCAGAGAGCCATATTTTTTTCAGTTTTCAGGCGATTGTCTCAGGTAGGGTACAGTTTTTGCGGGACAAGATGACGGTTGAATTGATACCATTTTGGGGTAATTACGCCTTTTTGATCGCCTGCTATTACACTTTTTGTGAGGGAAGAGGGGAAAAAATGGCTATTTTGGCATAGTTTTTTTTAAAAATTTTTTACAGCATTCGCCTGGGGGGCCATCTCATGTAATATTTTTATAGAGCGGGTTGTTACGGATGTGGCGATACCTAACATGTTCATGTATTGTGTGTTTTTTTATTTTTAATCAATTTTTTTAACTTTTTTTTTTTACTTTTTTTTTTTCCACTTTCTGGACTCAGATCCACTTGGTTCTTCAAGAACCAGTGGGTCTGGTATTTTACAATACACTGCAGTACACTGTATAGTGTACTGCAGTGTATTTTCTTATAGCCTGTTCAAGCTCCTCCCTTTAGCAGGAGCTTGAACAGGCTTTCATGGCAAGCCAGACGAAAGCGTCTGGTTGCCATGGTAACCATCGGGACGCTGCCACAGCAGAGCAGCGTCCCGATGGAAGGGAGAGGGAGCTTCCTCCCTCTCATCTGCCCACACCATCGGCGCTGCCAGCGCACCGCAGCGCCGATGGGAGAGGGAGGGAGCGCTCCCTCCCTGTTAACCCCTTCCATACAGCGGTCCCTACGGACCGCGGCATGGAAGGGGTTAAACTGCTGACATCGGTGCCAGCACCGATGTCAGCAGTTTCAAGCAGAGTATCAGCTGTATGCTGATACTCTGCTTGAATAACGCTCGGCCATTTAGAAAAATTATTGCGGGCGGCACTCGCGGCAGCCGCCCGCACATTGGAAGTCTCCCCCCCGCCGCCCATCTGCCCACCCATCTGCCCACCCATCTGCCCACAGCCAATCAGGGGGGCGGGGGGGACACCCTGACCCCCCCCTAACCCCTGACACTCGGCGGGGATTCGCTAGAATAGCGCTATCCCCGCCGAGTACACGGAGCCTGCTGTGAATGGCTGGTCTGAATAGACCAGCCATTCACAGCGATCGCCATTATGGGGGGTGCACGGCACCCCCCGAGGCCTTCACTACGGATGGCTGGCTGTGTCTAACAGCCGCCATCAAAGCATGTTAACCCCGCTGCACTGAGCAGCGGGGGTTAACATGCATGACGTACCGGTACGCCCTGTTGCGCTAAGTACCTAGCGCCCATGACGTACCGGTACGTCCATTGTCGCCAAGGGGTTAAAGCCGGATTTGGATACCAAAAGATTTCCCAAGCTTTAAACATCCCAAGGAGCACTGTGCAAGCATTCATATTGAAATGGAAGGAGTATCAGACCACTGCAAATCTACCAAGACCCGGCCGTCCCTCTAAACTTTCATGTCAAACAAGGAGAAGACTGATCAGAGATGCAGCCAAGAGGCCCATGATCACTCTGGATGAACTGCAGAGATCTACAGCTGAGGTGGGAGAGTCTGTCCATAGGACAATAATCAGTCCAACACTTCACAAATCTGGCCTTTATGGAAGAGTGGCAAGAAGAAAGCCATTTCTCAAAGATATCCATAAAAAGTCTCGTTTACAGTTTGCCACAAGCCACCTGGGAGACACACCAAACATGTGGAAGAAGGTGCTCTGGTCAGATGAAACCAAAATCCAACTTTTTGGAAACAATGCAAAACGATATGCTTGGCGTAAAAGCAACACAGCTCATCACCCTGAACACACCATCCCCACTGTCAAACATGGTGGTGGCAGCATCATGGTTTGGCCCTGCTTTTCATCAGCAGGGACAGGGAAGATGGTTAAAATTGATGGGAAGACGGATGGAGCCAAATACAGGACCATTCTGGATGAAAACCTGTTGGAGTCTGCAAATGACCTGAGACTAGGATGGAGATTTATCTTCCAACAAGACAATGATCCCAAACATAAAGCAAAATCTACAATGGAATGGTTCAAAAATAAACGTATCCAGGTCTTAGAATAGCCAAGTCAAAGTCCAGACCTGAATCCAATTGAGAATATGTGGAAAGAGCTGAAAACTGCTGTTCACAAATGCTCTCCATCCAACCTCAAAGAGCTCGAGCTGTTTTGCAAGGAAGAATTTTTGCAAGGGTAAGAATTTCAGTCTCTAGATGTGCAAAACTGATAGAGACATATCCCAAGCGACTTGCAGCTGTAATCGCAGCCAAGGGTGGCGCAACAAAGTATTAATACAAGGGGGCCGAATAATTTTAAACCCCCCACTTTTCAGTTTTATTATTACAAAAAAAGTTTAAATGATCCAATACATTTCCTTCCACTTCACAATTGTGACCCACTTGTTGTTGATTCTTCACCAAAAATTTAAAATGTTATATCACTTTGTTTGAAGCCTGAAATGTGACAAAAGGTTGAAAAGTTCCAGGGGGGCGAATACTTTCGCAAGGCACTGTAGGTGGACTGGTGGGTTAAAATTAATAACCATGGTGGATATAAATTGGATAAATTGGATATGTAATTGAAGATCCCGGAGGCCCCGGAGAGAGGTCCCCCAAACAAAGGGCCCCCTGACCCAAACCCCTGGAGCACCCCAAAACACCCTGCACTCCATAACAGAGATAGGAGATATAAAATGGATCCGAATATAACATGACACATTTCCAGAATTACCATAGCAGGCTGACAGTAAGCAAGTTCAAAACTTAAAATAAAAACAAAAAAGTAAATGAAAAACAGTTAAAACATAAACAGAACAATTACTGCTGAGGTAAGATGGGATAAGTTCTCAAGTTGTTGCCGAGAAGCATAAGTAATTCCCATAAAAGCACCTATTAAATTGGAATGTCCAACCTTTAGTCCTTGGTACCTCTCTTAGCTGTCACTAAGTGCCATTCTTTATGTACATGTTGCGGGTCTGGAACTTGGTCCTTTTGATAGTCGGATCTTCTTCCACCAAGTGGTGGAAGAAGAATTTTAACCGGGAAACACTAGGCACTTTTATGATCATGGAAGACCAAGGTGACACGTGCCAGTCGCTTACACCTTTTTAAGGTTGCTGCAAAGAGGTCAGCAAACAGCTTGACATTTTGAAACGGAGAAGGGAGGTCTCCTCTCCTCCAGGTCTCCTCAAACAGTAGTTATTTAACATAGAAGAAGTGAAAACTTGCAAGGACATCTCTGGGTGTAGCACCAGGTAGATGACAGCTCATGAAGTAGTACCTTCATGAGCTGTAAGAGATGGCAGTATGGCTTTAAACAAGGAACAGAGATATTGCTTGAGCCCAGTATTGGCAACCTCCTCAGATATTCCCTGGAATTTAACATTATTCCTATAGGAACGAACTTCCAAATATTTTATCTTGGCTTTCAGCTTTTCTACCTCTTCTGTGAGGTCATTGTGTGCATACACAAAGTGGTTGTGGTAGGATACAAAGTCTCCCAAATTGTTTTCAATATGGGAGACCCTGGAAGTAAGGCCTTGGATAGTGGATTGAATGGGGGAAACAATGTCTGCAAATCTGCATGCAGGGATTTATTGACTACTGACAGCATCTCTTTGAGCTGTGTCCCAGAGGCAGGTTGATTCAATGTGTGAAACTGCTCTAAATTAGGAGCTCTGTAAGATACACCAGAGACAGTAGGCTGATCACTCACCTCCTGGTATTGAGCTGAACAGTCCTGGAGCCTCGGTTTCTGCTTTACAGGGCTGTTTTTAGAGGAGGAAGATGGTGCCTAGTACGTGGGAAATTGCTTTGTGATGCTGCCTCCGGTCTCCGCAGTTAGTGTTTTCCCCTGCTGTGGTTGTGCCGCGGTTTTGCAAAGGCCCCAGTTCTGCATCCGATGAGAGGTACAAGGAGAGGTAAGAGATAACGAGGAAGCAGATCCACAGGAGCCAGGCAGGGACAGAGAGAGAGAGAGGCCTGCATTCTCTCTCTTTCGTTCCTTCTTCAAATAGAACTCCAACTTGCCCTGCTAATCTGCTTCCATCTTGTCATCATGAAGGGAGGAGAAGAGTTCTGGTGGTATTTGGGTTGCAAGAAAAGGGTTGAAGGCTGCTTTTTCGTCACTGGGTGCAAGAGCTGAAAGTTTAAGCGGCCCTTAGCCTCAGCTGCCAAGCCCCACCCCCGCATATGTTCCTTTTAATATACATGCAGTTTAACAAAGTGATCCTTACTTTGACTCTAGGTAGTCTTTACAATCTTGATGGATGCTATTTTTTATTTTATCATCAAATATTAGAATATATAGGAAAAGCTGTCTGATAAAGCTCGTGTGTCATAGGCTGTTCAGCCATTAAAATGGACTAAAAAACTGTTCTTTATCCATTTGTTGATTCCAGCTTTTAAGCTTTGGCGAACTGCGATTTGTATGTTTATTTTCTGTTGTTATAATCCACAGCTCCAGTCTTGCCAGCATGTAAACGCGCATTTATAAAAGAATTAAATTCTTTAGTGTTTATGTGGGTATAACTGGTGTGTGACCAAACAAGAAAAAGCAAACACACAGAGATCATTGAAATCATTGAAATCTCTTTTTACATGGCTATGTAATTTGCATTCTATTCAAACATTTGTGAAGTCTTGATAGACTGGAAAATGTCGGAACATGTGGCCTACCCTTGGGCCTGGATTTATTTTCTATAGAAAGAGTTTCTTCATAACTGTATCACATACCTTATTAAATATTTTAGGCTGGGTTCACGTCACATTTTTCACGGATCCGCAAAAAAGCTGACGTCTGTGTGACAACCATGTTGCATCCGTTTTTTTGGGGATCCATTGTAACAATGCCTATTCTTCTCCGCAAAACGGACACGTTCTATCTTTTTTGCGGGACTACAGAATGGACATACGGATGCAGACAGCGCACAGAGTATTGTCTGCATTTTTGGGAAAGTGTTGAAATGAATGGGTTCGCATTTAATCCGCAAAAACTGTGGATCTCATGCGGACCTAAAATACGGTTGTGTGAATGGGGCCTTAGACTTATCAACCATATATGAAATCTTTCTTTTTAAGAATTAGAACATTAACATCACCTATTTGACAGATATTGTCTATTTGTTGCTATTGCAAAACTTCATGTAAAATTTTACCATGATCCGTCAGAATCTGACAGTTTTGGTCAACTTTTATATAATGTGAATGTAAGCAACTTATGTGCATATATTTTTCAGAAAAACAAACGTACTGTATATATCCTGTAACTCACGCAAGTTATCATGGCTGAAGGTGAAGACCTTCTTTGTGCCCCCATTAAAATTTATAGAGAACATGCTGTAGTAAGTTTGTATATGTATACTGAGCATGGAAGAAATTAGACACCTGAGTGATTGTGAACATGGCACTATCAGGCATTTCTATCATAGTGCCGGCCATGTGCTGTCCGCAATATGCGGAACACACATGGCCGGTGTCCGTATTTTGTGGATCCTCAATTTGCGGACAGCAAAACACTTGCGGACATGTGAATGCACTCTAAGACCTGGACTTACAGGCAAGGGTACCATGGCAGATGGAACGTCACTGGACCAAGTGCACCTGTTTTACTTGGGGCCAAACCCAAAGGGTGGAATCTAAGTGAGCCCTGTTTTTCATAATACCCCTGGTGGTGGGGATAGACTTTACCAAGAGCTCACCAGGTCACACCTCCAGGATGGTCCCGGTGCACTTGGCCACTTACCTGCAACAAATGCTGGTGTAAGCACCGGTGGTCCAAGCACACACAAGAACTCGAGTGGCAAACAAACTGGACCCTAAACATAATAGACACAGGACACTGTACAGACCAAACATAACCAAAACACAGGAAGCCCAGACATGGAACAAGGCAGATGCCCTGACCCCATGTGGAACGGATGCATAATGATCACAGACAGAGCTGCATACACGAGTCTGGCAGATGCCTGGACCCTATGCAGAATGGATGCATGGTGGTCACAGACAGAGCTGCACAGACAGGAGCCATGCAGATGCCTGGACCCCATGTAGAACGGATGCATGGCGGTGACAGACAGAGCTGCTCAAAGAGGAGACAGGCAGATGTCTTGACCCCATGCGGAATGGATGCATGGCAGTCACAGAAAGGGCTGTACACATAGACTAAGCCAAGACAAGGATACTGAACAACCAGGACATAGAGTGGCAAAGCACAAACATAACAAGACAAGGTAACAAAGCAAGGTAACATCGATACAGGGTGACATCAATACAAAGTGACATCGAAATTTAACTAGGCGACCACACGGATCATGGCACATGGCAAACACCCAGGTCAGGATCATACATCCTGCCCACAGCCAAGCTGGAGACAGACTGCCCAGATCCACAGCTCACAGGAATAAATAGCTGGGAACTGTGAGAGCACCTTACCACCTGGTAAACCAAAGTCAGACCAGAAAACTCTAACCCCACATGAACCAAGAACAAGCAAGTAACATAGCACATAGAAATCATAGGAGACAGTTCACACAAAGTTACAAAACACTGCAGCCAGCATGTCAAATACAAACAACCACCATACACGGAATACAACCGCATCCAGTGCGAGAGTACAAGCAGCCAGCCCACTGTCACGCTCTTGTGTGGAGGGGAAAACCACACCAAGTGTAGGAGGGAAGGGGATGAGGCCAGAAAACAAGTGAAGGAAAAGGGTCACCTCCTGCAGGAAACCCTGACACAAATCCTGACTGACTTCAAGTATGAACAGGCCTCAAAGGTAGGAGAGCTTATACACAGGAACCTAAAACCAAACTGACCCTATAGGACCCTGCAACTACTGACAGGACTAAGTCTACCCATTCCTCCAAAAGGAAGGACGAACAAGGAGTCTCCAAAAGGCTAACAGGGAAAAGCAGGGTAAACACAAAAGGGAAAGAGGACACTTTTCTTAATAAGAAATGGAAGCAACCAGATCTCAGGAGAGAACCACACCAATCCACCACAATGTCCACTGAAACTATAAACCGCAAGTAACTGTGGTAGAAGCAGGAATAAATAGGGGACAATTACCACCCAGGTAACCCGTCTACACAGGAAACAACCCGCAACCAGTACACGAGACCACCTGCAGTCCGCCTGCACGGCAGCAAGTGTCACAGTGAACCACTCTGTGACATCTTTATTTACATAACCAAGAAGTCCCTTAAACATGTCTCATTGGAAACATTAGATTTGCAGTTTGTCAAATTTTCACTTTGCATCTCCTCAGAATCCTAGTCTTGACATTTGCAGATAAATTATCACATTATAATGTTATCCTTGCCTCCCCAATGTTTAGGTTTTTTTCAGATAACTTAATGGGGCAATATGAATAGTGAGTGATATGCACTTGATGACGATCACAGATATTTTGGTCACACCTATCATTTCCGTTAAATATTTGATAGATCTATTTCTTCTCTGGCACATTGTCTTGTACCTGTTAGTGTCCAGTCTTCAAGATTGCATAACCGTGGAGCTAAGCCCAGCTAGTTACCGTTGTCTACTATATAGAAACACAATACTTTAACAAACCTGAGCTTAGATATTTACTAATAACGGAACAATCCGTTAAGTGCTTTCGCTTGTGATAAAGCCTCTTGACTGGGTTCATTAATCAAATAAGCGAATGATACTTGCACATGAGACTGAAAGGACCAGCTTGCATCATAGAGATATCAAACAAATCATTCACAAGAATAAGAACAGTTTCCCTATGCAAATAAAAGCAAGTGATGGGAAATTAAACAATGTGGCTTTAAAGTGTATTTTATCTGTAAACATTCACTGCTTTAAAGGGATATTATATAGCTACAAAGCTGTTAGTGATCCGCATATTTATGAATCATTTAATTTGTTTTTAGATTTTTCATAAACAACATTGTACTAACAAACTACAATGTTCAAATACTAAATAAAATTCATATTGTATGGTCATTCAAAGTTGGGTGACAACATGCAAGGGATTGGGATTGGCATCAAGGTAAGCAAGGAACAATGGGAAGGAATTCACTAGACTGTCAATGAAAGGGGGTGTGTCATCAGAAACTAACCTATTGTTTAAATCAAGTTTTTATGTTAAACATACTGTTAAGAAATGTTGACGTTTTGTTTTAATTTTTCATGTAATGATGTATATTTTCAACACAAATCCTAAAATCATGCACTTTTCACACTGGCCACCAGCCTGGGTTGACAATCCTCTTCTATACAAATCACTTTTCAGCAGTCATCCCATTATCATTACAGGCAGGATATCAATGAAAAATAAAGGATTTTACCATTTACAAAAGGTGATGTTATAGTATACCTCCTCCCCTTTCCTGCACAGCTCACAGAGCATATCTAGAAAACTCTGCTATAGACATCAAAATTGTATGTCCATTGTGTCTATGCTCCATGTGACTGATGTAAAGAATATCTCAAAATGCTTTAAACTGAAGCTCAGGCAATAAAGCAGCCCCCATAATCATGTTCAGGAAATAGAATAAAAAAAATCTATATTCAGAAAATATAAACAGATCAAAAAAGGAGTTCACTTTAAACAATAAGATCCAAGTTAATGCATCCGGGCAATCAGAGCCTATCCAGACGGACCAGATTTTCAAAGCTGGCAGCTCTAGATAGGTTTATGATTCAAGATAGAGGTCAGCTTCTGTGACACCCCCGAGTGTTATTACCATTTTTACACCCTGCTACTGTCATTAATTCCTAACCACAATGCCATCTGCGTATTTATTCCAGGTCCTTTATCACTGTGCTTTGATAATATTGCTTTGAAACTGTCATGTTCCTGGTTGTCCAGCAGATGACAGTATGTATCTGGCAGAGAGAGAGATCTTTAGATAGAATTGAACTTTCAATTCCATTCTCTTCTTGAGCAGAAGTGGGGCAATCCTGTTTCCTACCAAAGTTAGGGGTTGCAGTTCTACTTTATTCCAGTCTAGTCTAGACAATTGAGCAGAAAAGATGTGCCAAAATGTAGCAGCGAGGGAAAAGTCCCCCCTCCTGCAGCAGGAGTCTCTCCAGAGGGAAGCAGCTCTTAGAACTCCCTGACTCCTTATCGATTTACAGACAGAATATTGCGAGCCAGTCAACAGCCAAAGGCACCCCACTCCAGAGAGATCAGACCAGTCCAGCTACCAGAATAGAGCTGAGTTTAGCACAACAGAGAGAGAAAGCAGAGTACTCAAGTTTACCTGCCAGTTCATGACAAAGCCTGCTGGAACCAAGAGAAAGCCTGACTATTGTCTGGATACAACTTGATGAAGTTGAACTTTATAGAAGCCTGGACTCGACTTATTCTCCGCCTCCACCATTACACATCTATTTTTTGGTTTGGAGCCGAACCCTGGGAATCGACAGTATCCCAGAAGGAGCACTGTGATACACACAGAGACTGTTAAGGCCGCACCACACCACCTGGGACATGATCGGCCCTAGGGGGAAGAACGTTGCACTTCTTACTAACTATACTGTAACTCAGGTGATGCATGAACATTTACAGAAGGATGGTTTCAGTATTGGGCTAGTGTTTGCTTTGTGGTAAAAAAAAAAAAAGAAGAAGACATACATAGTTCTCAAGGCGTGGTATATATAACCCAAGGAGTCACAACTTTTTACATGATCAGGGAATTTAAAAGAAAAAAGCTGAAACTACCCTGGTGTCCAATATTACTTCATTGTCATGATAGCCAGGGTACTGTCTTGTAAGTGTCAGCTCCTAAAGTCAGCTCAGGTGGGAGAATTTGTCAACAGATAATTGTTCTCAATCATCATTAGGAAAGGCCAGGTGATGCAAATTTCAAAGCTTCATAAATACTTAGACTCATCTAACCTTGTCCCAAAAACAGCAGCCATAGATTCTTCTAAGCAGCTACCTAACACTCTGACAATGAAAATGGTTGAGTTTGACAAAACAGGAGAAGGCTATAAGAAGATAGCAATGCTTTTTCAGTTTTCCATTTCCCCAGTTTGAAATGTAATTAAAAAATGGCTGTTAACAGGAACTGTGCAGGTCAAGAGAAGGTCTGGATGACTAAGAAAAATTTCAGAGACAGCTGCTTGACGGATTGCTAAAAAGGCAAATCAGAGCCCCCACTTGACTGCAAAAGACCTTCAGAAAGATTTAGCAGACTGTGGAGTTGTGGTACATTTTTCCTCAGCGACACCAGCACAAATATGGTCTTCATGGAAAAGTCATAAAAAAACACAAAATTCAGAAGTTTTCAAGAAAACATGTAAGCAAGCCTTATGCAGTCCTGTGGAACGATGAGGATAAAATAGAACTCTTTGGCCACAATGAGCAAAGGTATGTTTGGAGAATTTCATGTAAAGAATAGAAAGAATTTCATGAAAAGAACACCTCTCCAACCATTAATCATGAAGGAGGATCATGCGTTGGGGTTGTGTTGCAGCTAATGGCATGGGAAACATTTCATGGGTAAAGGGAAGAATGGGTTCAATACAATTCCAGCAAATTCTGGAAGCAAACATAACAACAACTGTAAAAAGGATGGCTTCTACAAATGGATAATGATCCTAAACACACCTCAAAATCCACAATAGACTACCTCAAGGGGTGCAAGCTGAAGGTCTTACCATAGCCCTCACGGCCCCCTGTTCTAAACATCATTGAAAATCTGTGGATAGACCTCAAAAGAGCAGCACATGCAATACAGCCCAGGAATATGACAGAACTGGAAGACTTTTGCAAGGAAGAATGGATGAAAAAGCGTAGCACAAACAAATCCAAACCCACCCTGCTCATAGACCCTATCAATGGAAAGGTCACTCATGGATACTATAGTAACACTCAAAAGGTAAAATCTAGCAATTTCTAAAAACATCAGTAAACATCAATAAATACATAATCAGATAATCCATCATGTCTCAAAATAGACTTGGGGAAATGTATTAATCCTGTAGACAGCCTAAATTCAGACAGGTTGTCTAGACGTGCACCAGATTTAGCACAGGGGCTCAGGCTGGGTGATAAATCTGGTACAGGGATAGACACTCTAGGTGTACAGGATTTCTTAATAACTGGACATGTCAAACTGCATAAACAAGGCACCAGTTTAAGCCAAATTAAATAATACATGTTGGCCACTATATTTCTACATTAACTTATTAGGTTGAGCAAATCAGATCAGATCCATGAAATATATCATGATTACATAGAACAAAGTTGAATCCAGTGGTGCTCCCAATCAAAACATGAAGTGATCAGATTGTTAGCTACGTGCTCAAGCATAGACCAACGGTGCTGTACATTACCAAAGTAACTGGTGGATGTCATCACTAAAGCCAAAATAATACACCTCAGGCTACAACCTGGCAAGGAGAACGTAGCAGCGGTGCTGAATGTGAGGAGGGTAGGAAGGTAAGAGTAAGTTTATTTATTATTTTATTAGGCTTCAAGCAGTTTCCTCAAATGAAAGAATACCTTGGACAACCCCTATTTTGGGAGAAATAATGTCAAAATGAAATGAAACTTATCAGGAACTTCATTCTACCCAAACCATGAGCAGAATGAAATACTATCAGGTGACAAACCCAGCTATGCTTTACTCTGAGAAAACAGAGAAAGATAAAATGAGAAACAGAAAAACAGAGAGGTAGTGAAGCGCCAAGGGAATGTTTTATAGTAAAATACTAAAATTTACAAATATAATAAAATAGGCAGCACCCTAGGTTATGTCAGCAGTGCACACCAGTGGACTGCAAAGATAAGAAAGTAGAAGCAAATAAAAATCTATAATAATAGATACCCGGAAGAAACACCGAGTGTCCCTTTCCAAATGGACTCTGTCCTGGAGGGAGGGAAAACTCGTAGGGGCGCCCAAAGAATATATTCCAAAAATAATTATAATAATAATAATAATGAGGATGATACTACTTCTAGGAATTTATTAATAAACGTATCACTGTTACTTACTTCACTGGGGAGGGAGGTACAGAGCAGTTAACAAACCACCTGGACCACCTCCTCCCCCGCCAAGATCGCTTGTCAGTTGTCACAAAGCGCTTCCCTGTCCCAGAAGAATGGTCATCAGGGCTCCGGATTTTCAGGAAGTCGCTTTTATTATATGTGCAAAAGGAATGGCTCAACGCGTTTTGGGGTTAAAACCCCTTTCTCAAGAGCAGTACAAACATAGGACCAGCCACAAGAAATATTTATACAGAAATGAGGGGGGTTAACAGGAAGTCTCTCTCACCCGGAGGTGTTTGGAAGTAGGGGATTTCCTGTTCCCATATATACACAGTATAAGATGATTACCCTGTATAAAACGTATAGTATAAAACATATAGTTTAAAAACATAATAGAAAAAAAACCCCAATAAAACCAAAATGTTACTAACCGTACATATGATAAAATATATTTACTTCGTTGGTGGTATTAGTGGTGATACTCACAGAGTCTCGTGTGGCGTGCGTTCCGCAGTGGAACGCATATGTGTGCCGGACGTGAGGAAGAACTCTGTTTCTCTTCCGGTGGGGGTACAGGTGCCTCCGGTGCGCTCCAAGCTGGAGCGCATCGGAATGAAGACACCATACTCCAAACGGAAGTGGGAAGAAGGGAGAGTTCCGACGCACTCCAGCGTGGAACGCATCGGGACCCGGAAGTGGGGGTGAAAAAGAACAAGGTTGTCATGCGCTCCAGGTTGGGACGCACAGGAGCCGCAAGGCAAGTGGTCTAGGATAATCCGTGTATGAAAAGAAGCCATATATTGATATATTCAGATGGCCATTACTGAGTGTGAAGAAAAAGTAGATAGATAATTGGATCATATTCAAAAGATTATAGTTATTAAATGGATATTTTAGTATTTTAGGTATACTTAGGGTTATACTTGGTAGTGAGAATAAAGGGGAATAGATTTGATGAGGAGTAAATTAATTGATGATTAATGAACTCTTTTCAAAAAGTATATATATATATTTTTTTTTAATGCATATCATGCATCAAAAACATACACACATAATATAGGTGATCACATTATTTTATTTAAAAGGACATATGGTGTAATGTAATTTAGTTTGATCAAATAATTAAATAAATAAATACATAGATAAATTAATTCAATAGAAAATAATAAAATCTATATTAAATATTAAATGAGAGTTTTCAATAATTATTATGTTCTAAGGACTCATTCAAGCCAAAAGGGATAAGGGAATTAAAACGCAAAATCAAATACATTTCCTTCCGGCACAGACGTTGAAAGGATTGCAGGACCCATTCAATGGGTGTAACATCAAGGAGAGCATCGTTAGCCCCATGCATTTGTGCAAAGTGCCTAGAGACACTGTGTTTTGCATATTTTTTGCAAATGTTCGAACGATGTGAGTTGAGGCGGTCTCTAAGATTCTGTGTGGTCCTGCCTACATACTGGAGCCCACATGGACACTGTAGCACATAAATAACGTATGAGGTGCCACAATCCATGTGGTTCTGAATGGGGATCTTTTCCCCTCAGGTTTTTATTGTGATCTCTTTGACTCCATCACTAATAGTCGCGCAACACTTGCATCGTGAGTGACCACATTTATATGATCTTTTCGGTTTTAGATCAATTGGACGTGGCTTAGTTACTGGAATGAACTTGTTTAACTTTGGTCGGGAGGAGCTAGTAATTCTTTTAATGTTTTTGCTCTTCTAAAAGTAAGTTGAGGACGGGTGGTAATATCCTTCCCTATGATAGGATCTTGTTGGAGAATGGACCAATGCCGTGTCAGAATCTCTTTTATTCTGTGGTGGGTGGAACTATATCTTGTGATGAAATTGTTCTTGTATTGATTATTGGTGGTGATATTGGTCTTCTCCTCATGATTCACTTTTTTAGGGAGTAAACATCTTTCTTGTGTTTCCTTCTCGATTTTTAAAATAGAGTCCGAGATGACATCTTCCGGATACCCCTTTTTACAAAAATCTTAATCTGAGGGTTTCAAGCTGTTTCTTTGCCATTTCGTTACTTGAACAATTTCTTCTAATTCTCCGCATCTGTCCATAGGGGATATTTCGTTTCCACTTCTGATAATGACAACTTTTAAAATCCAGATAGCTGTTGGCGTCCACGCTCTTAAAATGCGTACTGGTCTCAATTTTATTTCCGATAACGGTCAATTCTAGATCAAGAAAGATTGCCTTTACCGTATCTATATGAACTATGAATGTCAAATTCCATTGGTTTAAATTAAGCTTGTTCATATACTGGTCCAGAAGTAAATGGTCACCTTGCCATATTAAAATTATATCGTCGATGTACCGTTTGTAAAATACTAGTGAGGGGTGATCTAAAAGGCCTAATTCTTCCTCAAAAGCTCCCATAAAAATATTAGCGTATGAGGGGGCAAATTTGGTCCCCATGGCGGTCCCCTTTGTTTGGATATAAAATTGATCATTATAATTAAAATAATTGTAATTAAGGATTAGAGATGAGCGAGTAGTGAAATATTCGAAAGTTCGAAATTCGATTCGAATAGACCGCGAAATTCGACTATTCGACCAAATATCGAATCCCATTAAAGTCTATGGGAAAAAAATGCTCGCCACTTGGAAATCTCAATTCGACCACTTGGAGGTCACCAAGTCCACCCTGAAACCTCAGAAAAGGATGCCAACACTGCTGGAATGCAACTGGGACAGCAGGGGAAGCATGTCTGGGTGCATATAACGCGCCCAAGTCGCACTATTACGCCACTATCACAGCCTCTCAACAATACACTCCAAAGACAATCTAACCTCTCTGTAAAGTGAGACCATACAAGGAAACCTTCTTTCCTCAACATTGCCATGGACCCCAAGCCAAACTAGACAAAAAAGAAGATAAAATTCTGCACCCCTTAAAATCACGTTGCCCCTATGACAACCACAGATGGCATAGGCAAGGGGGAAAGCAAATAGACCCCACCCCTAATTGTCATTGTGTGTGTGTGTGAAATGTGGTCAGACATGTCTTCTTTAAAATGTAAAAACAACTCAAACACATGCAGAAGCCTTAAAATGCCCAAATTGTTGGCGCTTGAGATGTCAGTGACCCGACCTGGCCCAGTGTCATGTCTAGCAGGTAAAGCAGTGGGATGTTGAGGATGCGTAGGACCGCAAAAGGCAGGAAGAGGCCGTGGGCTGGCCAGAGGCTCATGGAAAATTTTGTGGAGGCCCAAGAGGTGAGACCTCTTAAACATTTTGTGGAGGCCCAAGAGGTGACACCTCTTAAAATTATGTGGAGGCCCAAGAGGTGAGACCTGTTAAACATTTTTGTGGAAGCCAAGAGGTGAGACCTCTTAAAAATTATGTGGAGGCCCAAGAGGTGAGACCTGTTAAACATTTTGTGGAGGCCCAAGAGGTGAGACCTGTTAAACATTTTGTGGAAGCCCAAGAGGTGAGACCTGTTAAACATTTTGTGGAGGCCCAAGAGGTGAGACCTGTTAAACATTTTTGTGGAGGCCCAAGAGGTGACACCTCTTAAAAATTATGTGGAGGCCCAAGAGGTGAGACCTCTTAAAGATTTTGTGGAGGCCCAAGAGGTGACACCTCTTAAAAATTATGTGGAGGCCCAAGAGGTGACACCTCTTAAACATTTTGTGCAGGCCCAAGAGGTGAGACCTCTTAAAAATTATGTGGAGGCCCAAGAGGTGTGACCTGTTAAAAATTATGTGGAGGCCCAAGAGGTGAGACTGTTAAACATTTTGTGGAGGCCCAAGAGGTGAGACGTATTAAAAATTATGTGGAGGCCCAAGAGGTGACACCTCTTAAACATTTTGTGGAGGCCCAAGAGGTGAGACCTGTTAAAATTTTGTGGAGGCCCAAGAGGTGAGACCGGTTAAAAATTAATGTGGAGGCCCAAGAGGTGAGACCTCTTAAACATTTTGTGGAGGGCCCAAGAGGTGACACCTCTTAAAAATTATGTGGAGGCCCAAGAGGTGAGACCTGTTAAACATTTTGTGGAGGCCCAAGAGGTGAGACGTATTAAAAATTATGTGGAGGCCCAAGAGGTGACACCTCTTAAACATTTTGTGGAGGCCCAAGAGGTGACACCTCTTAAAAATTATGTGGAAGCCAAGAGGTGAGACCTGTTAAACATTTTTGTGGAGGCCCAAGAGGTGAGACCTGTTAAACATTTTGTGGAGGCCCAAGAGGTGAGACCTGTTAAACATTTTGTGAGGCCCAAGAGGTGAGACGTGTTAAAAATTATGTGGAGGCCCAAGAGGTGAGACGTGTTAAAAATTATGTGGAGGCCCAAGAGGTGAGACGTGTTAAAAATTATGTGGAGGCCCAAGAGGTGAGACCTGTTAAACCATTTTGTGGAAAGCCCAAAGAGGTGAGACCTGTTAAACATTTTGTGGAGGCCCAAGAGGTGAGACCTGTTAAACATTTTGTGGAGGCCCAAGAGGTGAGACCTGTTAAACATTTTGTGGAGGCCCAAGGGACCTTAACATTGGAAGCCAAGGTGAGACCTGTTAAACATTTTGTGGAGGCCCAAGAGGTGAGACCTGTTAAACATTTTGTGGAGCCCAATTGAGCGTGAGACCTGTTAAACATTTTGTGGAAAGCCCAGAGGTGAACCTGTTAAACATTGTGTGGAGGCCCAAGAGGTGAACCTGTTAAACATTTTGTGGAAGCCCAAGAGGTGAGACCTCTTAAAAATTATGTGGAGGCCCAAGAGGTGAGACCTCTTGTTAAAACATTTTGTGGAGGCCCAAGAGGTGAGACCTATTAAACATTTTGTGGAAGCCCAAGAGGTGAGACCTGTTAAACATTTTGTGGAGGCCCAAGAGGTGAGACCTGTTAAACATTTTGTGGAGGCCCAAGAGGTGAGACCTGTTAAACATTTTGTGGAAGCCCAAGAGGTGAGACCTTTAACATTGTGTGGAGGCCCAAGAGGTGAGACCTGTTAAACATTTGTGGAAGCCCAAGAGGTGAGACCTCTTAAAAATTATGTGGAGGCCCAAGAGGTGAGACCTCTTAAACATTTTGTGCAGGCCCAAGAGGTGAGACCGGTTAAAAATTATGTGGAGGCCCAAGAGGTGAGACCTCTTAAACATTTTGTGCAGGCCCAAGAGTGAGACCGGTTAAAAAATTATGTGGAGGCCCAAGAGGTGAGACCTGTTAAAAATTACGAGGAGGCCCAAGAGGTGAGACCTCTTAAACATTTTGTGGAGGCCCAAGAGGTGAGCCATAAACATATAAATTTTTCTTATTTATGGAGCAATTCTACGGCGGTTAAGGAGGAGGTGGAGGAGGAAATGGCACTTCATACAGATGGCACTTCACTTTTGGCTGCTTTCC
This sequence comes from Rhinella marina, assembly GCA_900303285.1. NCBI lineage: Eukaryota > Metazoa > Chordata > Amphibia > Anura > Bufonidae > Rhinella > Rhinella marina. Next base: position 30,687 of record ONZH01026662.1, read on the forward strand.
ACGGTTGGAGAAGCAAAGTCCGGGTCAATCCACTTGCTGTTCATTTTGATTAGCGTCAGCCTGTCGGCCCTGTCGGTTGACAGGCGGCTGCGCTTATCGGTTATAATGCCCCCGGCTGCGCTGAACACCCTTTCTGATAGCACGCTGGCGGCAGGGCAGGCAAGCACCTCCAAGGCGTACAGGGACAGTTCCAGCCACGTGTCCAACTTGGAGACCCAGTAAGTGTAGGACGCCGAGGGATCGGGGAGGACAGGGTTACGGTCTGCCAGGTACTCCCGCAACATCCGCCGATACTTGTCCCTCCTGCTGATAGCGGGCCCCCGCAGTGATGGAAGTTGCACGAGGGGGTGCCATGAACGTGTCCCACACCTTGGAGAGTGTTCCCCTGGTGGCTGTGGGCCTGATGGATGTTGTGGGACTCTGGGAGACCCTCTCCTCTCTGCCGCCAGCGATGGTGGGTGGGAAAATCTCCATCATGTTCTGCACGAGTTCCCTCTGGTATTCCAGCAATCGATTTGTCCTCTCCTCTACCGGAATAAAAGAGGAGACGTTATCTTTATACCGGGGGTCCAGGAGTGCGAAGACCCAGTACAGTTTGTTCTCCACTATCCGGACAACACGTGTATCCCGGGAAAAGCAGCCCAGCATGAAGTCAGCCATGTGTGCCAGACTCTGAATAGGCATGACCTCACTGCCCCCACCAGAAGGATCACTTGCCATTTCCTCCTCTTTCCTCTTCCGCCTCCTCTCCGCCCCATCCGCGCTGAACCCAATGGGACGCACACAGCCTGACTGCTACCCTCGCCGCCAGCATCCTCCTCCTCTTCCACAGCCACCTCCACGTCGTCCTCCTCCTCATCCTCCTCCTCCTGCAACTGCCACCGTGGAGCAGACAAAAGTGTGGTCTGACTGTGTAGCTCCGTTGCGTCTCCTCCTACCCCCGTCTCCTCTGCGTGCAATGCGTTCTCCCTTATTGCGATGAGGGATTCTTTAAGGACGCCTAGGAGCGGGATGCTTACGCTCACTATAGCGTCCTCGCTGCTGACCTTCTTGGTGGACTCCTCAAAGATACGCAGTACATCGCATATGTCTGCCATCCATGGCCACTCGTGTTGGCAAACTGAGGGAGCTGAGTTGGAGGCACGCGTGGATTCATAATCTGGTACTCCATCAATGCTCTCTGCTGCTCACACACCCTGGCCAACATGGAATAGGTGGAATTCCAGCGAGTCGGCAGGTCGCACAACAGCCGATGTTCAGGCAAATGGAGGCGTTGCTGGAGTTTTTTTAAGCTAGCAAGCAGCTACAGTTGACTTACGAAAGTGAGCGGCACAAGCGCCGCACTTTCACCAGTAGGCTCTGCCAGGTTGGGGTAAGTCTTTAGAAATTTTTTGGACTACCAGATTAAAAAACGTGGGCCAGGCATGGTACGTGATTTGAGTTCGGCAAGCTCCAGAGCCGCCACCAGCGTTACGGCCGTTATCGCACACGACCATGCCTGGTCCTAGCTGGCAGCGGCGACAGCCACATCTCCGTCTGCTGGCAATATGGCGTCCCTCACCTCTGGGCGCTGTGCTCCTGTCGCCCCAAGCTGATGAGCTTTAGCACCGCCTGCTGACGTCTCCCCGCGCCAGTGCTGCAACGCTTCCAGCTAGCGGCTGAGGGCGATGTTAAGGCAGAGGAGGAGGAGGAGGGGGGTTTATCAGAACCCATGCTGGCAATCTTGGGCGGGGGTGGTAGGTAGGCCGTCTCTGTTTGCGACCCCGTCCCGCTTCCACTACATTCACCCCAGTGTGCCGTCAAGAGATGTAGCGTCCCTGGCCGCAAGCGCTTGTCCATGAGTCGGTGGTCAAGTGGACCTTTGCGCTGACTGCGTACCTCAGGGCCCGCCTGATGTTACGCGACACGTGCTGGTGCAGGGCGGGGACGGCACTCCGGGAAAAGTAGTGGTGGCTGGGGACGGAATAGCGAGGTGCGGCAGCCGCCATCAGGTCGCGGAAGCCTGCGTCTCCACAAGCCTAAACGGCAACATCTCCAGGGCCAGCAGTTTGGAGATGTGGCAGTTTAAGGCTTGGGCTTGGGGTGACTCGAGGCGTACTTCCGCCTGCGGTCGAACGCCTGCGAGATGGACAGTTGTTGGGACGAGGAGTGTGAGGGTGCAGGCGAAGAGGCGGGGGAAGGGGAGGCTGAAGGAGAAGGCCCCAAAGTAGCCGAGGCAGAGGCAGATGTGGAGGTATCCTGGCTGGAGGTCTGGACCGCAGTGGCAGCACACAACAAAGGGGAAGAGGCAGTGGCAGCAGACCCGGGCGCAGTTTGTATTGCGTTTGCTCTCTCCCACTCAGCCCAGTGCTTGACTTCCAAGTGACGCCGCATGCTGAGGTGGTCAGATTGCTCTTCTCAGAGCCCTACTCAGTTTTGAGTGGCAGAGTGTGCAAACCGCGCTCAATTTGTCATCCGCACAAACATTAAAAAATCTCCACACCACAGAAGTACGAGCCTCGATGGGGGAGCTTCGCGCGACTGCCCGCTGCCGGGAACAGCTTCGGCCCTGCTGGCTGTGGCCTCACTTCTCTGTCTGGACTGTCTCTGCCTCTGGACATCCTCTGCCTGCGGACATCCCTCTGCCTGTGGACATCCCTCTGCCTCTGGACATCCCTCTGCTTCTTGCTGCCTTTTTCGGTGCTTGCGCAGACCACCACCTCTCCACTACTTTCCTCGGCTGGACATCACCCCTGGCCAAGTGGGGTCGGTCATTTCGTCATCCACCACCTCAACTTCCTCACTCTGCTCCTCCTCCTGCCCACTGGACATTCCAACAGCCTCCCTTGATGGCAACTGCGTCTCATCATCATCATCGCTCATGATAACAGATGCTGGTTCAGGGTCCACATCAGCAGGAGATGGCGAAAACTCAAGGGTTTGGGCATCACTACAAACAAATTCCTCTCCTAGCTCCTGGGATTCTTCCGGCACATCTGAAAAAGGACCCGAAAAGAGCTCCTGGGAGGGTCAAGGGTGGGATGACTCTGTTGGCCAGGTGTGGAGGAAGGAGGGTCCAGAGTGAGACTGTGTGGATGACTGGCTGGTGGACAACTGTGTGGAAGCCGCTATCGGCTTATCCATTGTACCACCTGTTCAACCTGCTCAGGCCTCAACAGCGGTGTACCCGCCCCCTGCTTAACTGTCCATAAAGGCAGGGATTCTGGATGAGCGGGATCCTGGCTGACCCTCACCAGCACGCATTGTATCCCCACTGGCTTCAACAAGGCCCCCAACAGCATTTCCGCGCCCCCGTCCTCGTCCACGTCCTATTCGCTAGCCCCCCCGCCGCATTTTTTTTTTTTTTTTACAATATTT
>ONZH01026663.1:0-30158 GCA_900303285.1 Rhinella marina
ACTACTGCAGAAATATAACCAAAATATATTATTTCCAATATAAATAGAAACAGCAGAAGAACAAAGGATATGATACAACTATATCAAAATTGGTAACTATCATATGTCTGCAAAAAATGTATAATCTTTAGGAAATTGAATCCCCTCCCACCTGCATAATATAATAAAGGAGTTGGACTGATAGAAGCAGGATGGTTATTTCAATGAATTGCCTGCCATCTAGGCTGTTCTGACCTAGAAATTAGGAGGTGTTGGGGGCAGTGGTTAAGTGAGAGCATGCATACATGATGAACAGGCTCTGAACGGCCCAGAAAGACCACAAGTAGAGAGGATTATATGATCCATCAACAAGCACAAACCGCTCTCACAGTTTTGTTGTCCACCATCCAGACACAGAAGGTACTCTTATTACACACTACTGTCTCTGGCCAGACCATTTCTAGATGTTGAGCATAAAGAAATTTAGTGTCACGGTGCTCATTATGTGTACTGCCATTGACAACCAGCCACCGTAGCTTTAGTTTGCAGTGGTGACGTGAACTAGAACTGCTACTGGCTGAAACCAAATCCAACAGTTGGGTTTGAATATGAAGGCCTCATGGTGAGTGCTTCAATCCTGAATTCACTGTGGAGTGACACATTGCCCCAACTACTGCTGTGATGATCTGGAGAATCATGTCATATGACAGTGGATTACCTCTAAAAGTGATACAAGGAACACTGAGGGTACAGGCACACTGTCAGGTTTCATGATGTCGTTTTGGGTGCCAAAATCAGGAGTGGATCATAAAATGAGGGAAAGTATAAAGGACAGAAATGACCTCTCCTCTTTTTTTAATTCACTCCTGGTTTTGGCTTCCAAAACTACAACAGGAAACTTGACAGTGTGGTCGTACTCTTTCAGTGATCTGTGTTGCATCTCATGGCAGGGCCTCCAAATGGCATTTTTCAGCAGAAAAATGCTCACCCATACACAGCAAGGGTTTCCCAGATTCCAACTCTTCCTTGTCCTGCCCAGTCACCAGATTTTTTTGCCAATCATGCATTTAGCTTTAGCAACCTACGGAAGTGCAGGAACTACAGGCCTAGCTGCAATATTTGTGAGCAAACATGTCTCAGGATACCAAACAAAATCTACAATATTTTATCTTGTATCCAGGCAAGATGCAGCCCAGCAGGGTACTAGAGCCTTCCTTCATTGTACAATTTTCTCCAATAGACATCCTTTTGCTCTAGTATTTATATATATATATATATATATATATATATATATATATATATATATATATATACAGGGTGGGCCATTTATATGGATACACCTAAATAAAATGGGAATGTTTGGTGATATTAACTTCCTGTTTGTGGCATATTAGTATATGGGGGGGAACTTTTCAAGATGGGTGGTGACCATGGCTGCCATTTTGAAGTCGGCCATTTTGGATCCAACTTTAGTTTTTTTCAATGGAAAGAGGGTCATGTGAAACATCAAACTTATTGAGAATTTCACAAGAAAAACAATGGTGTGCTTGGTTTTAACGTACCAAGAACGACCTTGGGGGCCATTCAACTGGCCCACGACGACCAATCCACTTCCCAGGAAACTGTTCATCTAGGAATGCTCGGACCTGACACCCATAATTTGGTGGTGCACCATCTTGCTGGAAAAACTCAGGGAACGTGCCAGCTTTAGTGCTTAAAGAGGGAAACACATCATCATGTAGCAGTTGAATGGCCCCCAAAGTCTCCCGATCTGACCCCTTTAGACTTTTATCTTTGGGGTTATCTGAAGGCAATTGTCTATGCTGTGAAGATATGAGATGTGCAGCACCTGAAACTATGGATACTGGAAGCCTGTGCTAGCATTTCTTCTGCGGTGTTGCTATCAGTGTGTGAAGAGTGGGATAAGAGGGTTGCATTGACAATCCAACACAATGGGTAGCACTTTGAACACATTTTATAAGTGGTCAGAAACTTGTAAATAACTCATGAAAGAATAAAGTTACATTAAAACCAAGCACACCATTGTTTTTCTTGTGACATTCTCAATAAGTTTGATGTGTCACATAACCCTCTTCCCATTGAAAAAACTAAAGTTGGATCCTAAATGGCCGACTTCAAAATGGCCGCCATGGTCAACACCCATCTTGAAAAGTTTCCCCCCTCCCATATACTAATGTGCCACAAACAGGAAGTTAATATCATCAACCATTCCCATTTTATTTAGGTGTATCCATATAAATGTCCCACCCTGTATAATCTTTGAATACCATGCATGATAAACTAAATACAATTAATGGAAGCTTATTGATTTCTGTGTACTATAAAATGGGATCAATTCCTCATGAAGCTAGATCATGGATAAATAAGTTACATTTCTGTGAAAGTGGTAAATGATTTTTTCTTATGATTTTTTTCCTCTAAAAGTAGACATATAAAAAAATAGTGCAAATTGCTGCTGCTCCCTCCAAAAATAAAAAGAAGGAAACAGAAAAAAAATATAGGCACCAAAAACATGTAACTCGTCACAAATATTATTTGGCCCCATTTGCCATTTTATAATGGTTTGCTATCTGTAGTTTGTCTTAGAGGGTTATATAATTTCATCTGCTACATCCAGTTGTTTCTGTTTTGAGAACATTACTTTGTTATGACTGGTAAAAATCCATGTGAATCAATCTCAGTGTAAATAAAATAGTCTAAAACCATTGAAAATGTCATAAGAAAGAGTCACTGCAAAAAGGCATCTGTATGATGGGAAGGAGTTTATACAGCCTCTCAAATCAAAGTTTGATGAATATACTTTATTGTTATCAACAAACACTTCTCATTTTCTTCTCCTAACTCCAATATTTTTAATAATTTATGATTAATAAAGAATACCATTAATTTAAGATTTATAAACATAAATTAAGATTAATTTAAGATTAATAAACCTAAATTATGTTTATTATGATTTTAGTAATACATCATCTAGGTCTTTCCGGAACAAAAGGCAGTGCCTCTGCAGGTATGCTCAGCATAGGCATCACTGACCACAACCCATGATATCCACTGTGAGCAGTGCATTCTTTGAATATTCATTATCCTCTATAGTGTCAGGATTTGGCAAATGTAGTCTTCAGAGTATTCAATCTCCATATACCCCTGAATGATTTTTATTGAATTCACTCCCACATGCAAGTTCATAATACAATTATACTGTATAATGATGATGGGACTCCAAAATGTTACAGTTAGGGATAAGCGAACCCGAACTATAAAGTTCAGATTTGTACCGAATATCAAGGGTTCGGGCACTCAAAATCGAACACATACTTTCTCATGGAAGTCTGTGTCCGGGTTCAGTGTTTGGATGCTGAATAAAGTTTTTTGAAAGGCTGTAGTGCAGCCAATCAAAAAGCTTATTAGCTGTGGGCACTTTGAAGCCAGCACAGTTATGGATAGTATTGGCATGTCTGTGATTGGCCAGCGCAGCACGTGACCCGGCCTGCATGAATGATGGATTACACGTTGAGCCGCAATTCTTTTCTAATTAGTGTAGGGACAGGACACAGCTCGAGTGAGGGACAGTTTTAAGCAATAAGGCTCTGGTGCAGTCTGCAATAAGGCTCTGGGTGCCGTCTGCAAAAACGCTTTGTAGGGACAGTGTGCAATAATGCTGGATCCCGTCTAAATAAGGCTGTGCACAAGTGACACAGAAATACTATTATTTATCTGGCTGTTAATTCTGTGTCTGATCTATAGCCATTTTTGGGGGTAAAATACACCTCTTTTGCACCCATGATACAGAAATACAATAGTTCATCTAGCTGTTATTTTTTTGTGTGATCTACAGCGATTTTTTGGGGTGCAATACACCTTCTTTGTACTTGAAAACAAAAACACAATAGTTAGTCTGTCTGTTAATTCTGTCTATGACATAAACCCATTTTGTGGGGTGAGGTACACCTCATTTGCACCCATGACACAGAAATACAATTGCTCGTCAATTGTGTTGGTGAGCTCAAAGAATGAGGAGAGCATTCAAAAAATGGACATTGCCGTGGTCATTGTGCTGCTGGTGTTAGTGGTGGTGGAGCTTCTGCTGCCAGAAGAGGACTTTTTTGATCTGTGCCAGCTATTCCTCAGCCTTCCTCTGGTGCACGCAGGGTACAAGATGTTCTGTGTCATTTCTTAGGCCCAAATAATGTTCTATGAATGGTGAGGCCAGAACAAGTAGAGGCAGTATTGGATTGCTGACAGTGCCTTCAGTTCCTTCACATTGTCTTCCACCTGGTCCCCTGCTGAAAGTACTGGCACCACCTCAACCCCTTGCAAATCAGCCAAGCAGTCTGAGTCATGCAGCAGTCAAATATGCTTTTCGATGACTCTGCTGGCAGGGGTTCCATGGGCCATCCACTTAGCCCTTCCCCAGAAGTGGAAGAGAATGAGTGCACTGATGCCCAACCACTTATTTTTGAGGATGAGGAGGTGGTAGGACCACCGCAGCACGTCTCAGATGATGATGACGAAACAAAGGTGTCAATTACTGTGGCTTTCTACAGTGTGCAGACCAGCAGGGAGGGCAGGTGTGAGGGGTGGGTTGAAGATGATGTGGAGGATGATGAGGTCCTAGACCCCACATGGAATCAAGGTCATGCAAATGACGTGTGCAGTTCAGAGGAAGAGCCACACAGCAAAAAAGGGGGCAGGGTGCAAAAGCACAACAGTTGTGCTGCTAGTCACTACGCTTGCTACTGCCAACCACGCCAAGGGACTGAGCACACCGAAGCCAGCTCAAAGGAGTTCCAGGCCTGGCAGTTCTTCAGGCAATGTGCTGATGACAGGATATGGGTGGTTTGCATGCTGTGCAGTCAGAGCCTGAAGTGAGGCATAAATGTTCTAAACCTGATCACCATCTGCATGACCATGCATCTAAATGCAAAGCACAAGCTGCAGTGGAGTAGACAACTAAAAAACCACAAAAGGTCTGATGCTGCTCCTACTCCCTTGTCTGCTGAAGTCTCAGCCTCTTCCTCCCCCTCTTGAGTGACAGGGCCACCTGGGTCCCCGCAAAGAGAGGGTGTGTCAGCACCATAACCAGCTGTGTCACCAAGCATCTCCACACTGTTCCATGGAAGTGTTCAGCTGTCCATCCCCCAACCACTGAAGAGGAAAAGGAATGCCCCCCTACCCACCAGTGAGCCCAAACCCTGAATGGCAGCATTTCCAATACCTTGGGCTGAGTAGACACACAATACCAGCCGCATCCAGTCATTGTTAAACTCCAGCGCAGTTTGTTCATTCTGCTAGATATTATGTGATCTAGAAGAGTAGAGTATAAGAAGAAGTAACTTGTCAGATTTCTTAACTGTGGATTTCAAGGCAAGTAAAGCTTTGGAAGTAAAGAAAGTTATTTTTTGAAGGAGTTGTCTGATTTAGAAAAGCTGAATGTCTACTCAGAACCCTTAGCAATAAACTATTGTGGAAAGCACCGAGTATTTCATGTTTTGGAGGACCCATACAGGGGCTGTTTGGCCATAGACCTTACAGGGAAATTTTCCGGAGGGCAGATGCCCAGGGGGCCGCCTGGGTCCTCCTCATGGCCGGCCAGTGGAAGTTTTTGGGGATGTATTTTGTGCTGCTGGCAGTATTTTGTGATGGACTGTGGTATTTGGCTTTGTTGGGGTGGTATAAGTGCCACAATATGGTATTGTTGGCCTAGCCATATCAATTTGGACCCCACTAAAAAACAGGGCCACTTTTAGTATTTTTTCCAGGACCACTTTAAGTTCCCAGTTAGAGATGAGCGAGCACTAAAATGCTCGGGTGCTCGTTATTCGAGTCGAACTTTTCCCGATGCTCGGGTGCTCGTTTCGAATAACGAACCCCATTGAAGTCAATGGGAGACTCGAGCATTTTTTGCAGGGGACCAAGGCTCTGCCTAGGGAAGGCTGGGTGAAAACCCGGAAACCTCAGAAAATTATGGAAACACCACGGAAATGGACAGGTAGCACACAATGAAGGTCCATCACCGCCAATTTTCACGGTAATGGTGACCCACTTAAAAATGCTGCCTGACAACTTAGCGGTGAACCCCTGATTGTCTGTCTTTCAATAAGATTGCAGTGTAAAGCATGGTGGTGAGCCTCAGTAATAAGATTGCAGTGTAAAGCATGGTGGTGAGCCTCAGTATGACTTTTTAGATGGAGATTGCATGTAGTCATGTACTCCATGGAACCCCATAGTCACCCCTTCTCTGATGTGCTACCCCAGAACATTCTCTGCCCCAATTCGCAAGACCTTTTGCAGTCTCCGTGTGCTGACAGTGGGGATTTACCAGTGTTGCCTGAGGAGGTGGTGGACAATGGCGAGACACAGGTGTCGGGGGGTGAGGTAGTTGTATGGGAAGCAAGTTACAGAGGGGACTCCTTGGGGGGGACTTTCTCATGATGGGACAGATTCAATTGTGTTTAGAAAGGCTGATGGGCTTCCGTCAGCACTGTGTGTATAGAACCCCATGGCCTTTCATAAAAATAGTCTGGCGATGACCCCAAGGCAATTTTCAGGGACACGGTAATGGTGACCCACTTAAAAATGCTGCCTGACAACCTGGCGGTGAACCCCTGATTGTCTGTCTTTCAATGAGATTGCAGTGTAAAGCATGGTGGTGAGCCTCAGTAATAAGATTGCAGTGTAAAGCATGGTGGTGAGCCTCAGTATGACTTTTTGGATGGAGATTGCATGTGGTCACGTACTCCCTGGAACCCCATAGTCACCCCTTCTCTGATGTGCTACCCCAGAACATTCTCTGCCCCAATTCACAAGACCTTTTGCTGTCTCCGTGTGCTGACAGTGGGGATTTACCAGTGTTGTCTGAGGAGGTGGTGGACAATGGCGAGACACAGGTGTCGGGGGGTGAGTTAGTTGTATGGGAAGCAAGTTGCAGTGGGGACTCCTTGGGGGGACTTTCTCATGATGGGACAGATTCAATTGTGTTTAGAAAGGCTGATGGGCTTCCGTCAGCACTGTGTGTATAGAACCCCATGGCCTTTCATAAAAATAGTCTGGCGATGACCCCAAGGCAATTTTCAGGAACACGGTAATGGTGACCCACTTAAAAATGCTGCCTGACAACCTGGCGGTGAACCCCTGATTGTCTGTCTTTCAATAAGATTGCAGTGTAAAGCATGGTGGTGAGCCTCAGTAATAGGATTGCAGTGTAAAGCATGGTGGTGAGCCTCAGTATGACTTTTTGGATGGAGATTGCATGTGGTCACGTACTCCCTGGAACCTCATAGTCACCCCTTCTCTGATGTGCTACCCCAGAACATTCTCTGCCCCAATTCGCAAGTGGGGATTTACCAGTGTTGTCTGAGGAGGTGGTGGACAATGGCGAGACACAGGTGTCGGGGAGTGTGTTAGTTGTATGAGAAGCAAGTTACAGTGGGGACTCCTTGGGGGGACTTTCTCATGATGGGACAGATTCAACTTGGGTGGATCAGGCACAGGAACAGATCAATTTTTTTTAATGTTTATTTAACTTTTATTTAGCACAAATAACCACAGAGATATTTATTCATTCTCTTCGCTGCGCAGTCTGACGTTGGGGTTCGTCACTTTGATGGCAAGCTATGCTGCTCTCTCCACAATGGTCTTTCAGTTCTTTGAGGAAACGTTGAGGAGATCAGTGAAATTCAGTGAATGAAAACGCAGGACCCCAACTTAAAAATTTAGCATCAACAGGTACAGTCGTAAATTATGAGCTTAATCAAGTGTGGCATGTGTTCTCTGTATTCTTCTCAGTTTATTACCGTATATGGCAGCTATCCGGAAAAATAGTTTGGAGAGAGAGAAAGATAGGAAAAAGATGTAAATTGTTTTGAGACAGGGCCTGTAGGTGGACCTCCGGAAAAATTGTTTGGAGAGAGGGCCTGTAGGTGGACCTCAGGAAAAATTGTTTGGAGACAGGGCCTGTAGGTGGACCTCCGGAAAAATTGTTTGAAGAGAGGGCCTGTAGGAGGCCCTCCTGAAAAATTGTGGTAAAAGACTGCCAGTTGGACCTCTAAAAAATGGTGTTTTTTTGGTCAGCGTTAGGAAAAGACGAAATGGAGGAGGAGGAGGAGTAGGAGGAGTAGAGAAGAGGAATTGGATACATAAGTAATGTTAATCTTTAGCTGCTCTCCACTGGAGGAGATTTGAATTCCGGTGAAATCCAGGCTTTGTTCATTTTAATGAGCGTCAGCCTGTCAGTGCTGTCAGTTGACAGGCGTGTACGCTTATAGGTGATGACGCCACCAGCTGCACGGAATACCCGCTCTGACAGCACGCTAGCGGCAGGGCAGGCCAGCACCTCCAAGGCGTACAGCGCCAGTTCAGGCCACGTGTCCAGCTTTGAAACCCAGTAGTTGTATGGAGTAGAGTGATCACGCAGGACGTTGGTATGGTCATCTAGGTATTCCCTCACCATCTTTCTGTACAGCTCCCCCCTACTCTGCCTAGACTGGGGACAGGTGACAGTGTCTTGCTGGGGTGACATAAAACTGGCAAAGGCCTTGGAGGGCGTTCCCCTGCCAGTGCTGGACAAGCTGCCTGCTCGGCTCCTCTCCCCCGATACTTGGCCCACAGAACCATGCCCTCTACCGCTAGCGGCGTCAGATGGGAAGGATTGTTACAGCTTGTGCACCAGGGCCTGTTGATATCTATTCACTCTCATACTCCTTTCCTCTGCAGGGATGAGAGTGGAAAGGTTTTCCTTGTACCGTGGGTCCAGGAGAGTGAACACCCAGTAATCGGTGTTTGAAAAAATGCTTCTAATACGAGGGTCACGGGATAGGCAGCCTAACATGAAGTCTGCCATGTGCGCCAGAGTTCCAAAACGTAAGAATTCCCTCTCCTCACTGGCCTGACTCTCCATTTCCTCCTCCTCCTCCTCCTCCTCCAAGTCCTCCTCTTCAGCCCATACACGCTCAGGAGTTAAGGACTGAGCACTGGTACCCTCTACTGTCTCGCCGACATTCTCCTCCTCTTCCTCCTCATCCTCATCCCCCTCCTCTGATACGCACTGAGAAACAGACCGGAGGGTGCTCTGGCTATCAAGCGACGTGTCTTCCTCCACCGTCTCTTGTGACAAGCGCAAAGCATCCGACTTCATGCTGAGCAGTGAGTTTTTCAACAGGCAAAGCAGCGGGATGGTGAGGCTGATAATGGCGGCATTGCCGCTGAACATCTGTGTTGACTCCTCAAAGTTGCTCAACACCAGGCAGATATCAGACATCCACGTCCACTCCTCATTGTAGACTTGAGGAATCTGACTGACCTGACTACCAGTTCTGGTGGAAGTTGACATCTGGCAGTCTACAATCGCTCTGCGCTGCTGGTAAACTCTGGATAACATGTTTAATGTCGAATTCCATCTCGTGGGCACATCGCACAACAGTCGGTGAGCAGGCAGTTGTAGGCGGCGCTGTGCTGCCCTGAGATTGGCAGCATCTGTGGTGGACTTGCGGAAATGCGCACAGATGCGGCACACCTTGGTGAGCAAATCAGACAGATTGGGGTATGTCTTGAGGAACCGCTGAACTATTAGATTGAACACGTGGGCCAGGCATGGCACATGTGTCAGTCTGCCGAGTTTCAGAGCCGCCACCAGGTTACGCCCGTTGTCACACACAACCATGCCTGGCTTGAGGTTCAGCGGTGCCAGCCACAGATCGGTTTGCGCCGTGATGCCCTGTAACAGCTCTTGGGCGGTGTGCCTTTTGTCACCTAAGCTCAGCAGTTTAAGCACCGCCTGCTGGCGCTTACCCACGGCACTGCTGCTGCGCCTAGAGCTACCGACTGAAGGCGCCGTGCCCACGGATGGTAATTTGGAGGAGGTGGAGGAGGAGGGGTCGGAGGAGGAGGCATAGTACGTCTGAGAGACCGTGACCGAGGTAGGCCCCGCAATCCTCGGTGTGGGCAGTACATGAGCGGCCCCAGGGTCAGTCTTGGTCCCAGCCTTCACCAAGTTAACCCAATGTGCCGTCAGTGAGATATAACGAGTGACACAGGGGAAGGAACAGTGGTGTGACCCGCAGGAGGTAGTGAACGGCCTTGGTTCCATTGAGTGGGATGTTTAGCACTCATATGCCTGCGCATGCTGGTGGTGGTTAGGCTAGTAGTGGTGGCACCCCTGATGATCCTGGTGTGGCACAGGTTCCACACCACAGTCCGTTGGTCATCCTCACTTTCTTTAAAGAACCTCCAGACTTGCGAACATCTAGGCCTTGTCACGGGAGCTTCACTACGTGAAACAGTTGCTGCTGATGCACCAGCTCTGGCCCTGCTTCTCCCTCTGGCCACACCACTGCCTCTTACAACCTGTTCTGGTGCAGCACTCACCTCCGCCTAAGAAGCACTGTCTTCATTCGGCATATCAACCCAGCTTGGGTCAGTCACCTCGTCATCCTCCGATTCCTCAGTCTGTTCCCCCCTCGGAATTCCTCCGTTACAACAACTTCACCACTGTCTGACAACCGTGTCTCCTCATCGTCCGACACCTCTATACAAACTTCTTCCACTAACTCAACATTGTCATCAGCATCATCACCCACAGACTGCGACAGTTGGAAAACTTGGGCATCGGGAAAGAGGTCAGCAGCAACCTGAGAAGTGGTTTTTGACTCTGGGAAGGGTCCAGAAAACAGTTCCTGAGAGTATGCCGGATCGCATTCCAAATTTTCCTGGGAGGGTGCAGACTGGGGGAAGGAGGTTGAGGTGGAGGAGCCAGAGGAGTGCTCCCTTGGGTAACGTGGGTGGACTGCGTGGAAGACTGACTGGTGGACAAATTACTTGAAGCATTGTCCGCAATCCACGACATCAGTTGTTCGCACTGTTGTGGTTTCAACAGTCCTCTACCACGTGTCCCTGTAAGTTGAGACATGAAGCTAGGGAGAGTAGCTCTGCGTCGTTCCCCTGCTCCCTCATCAGCAGGTACTGTCTAACCCTGCCCAGGACCACGGCCTCTGCCCCCTGCAGTAATTGAATGCCCACGCCCACGCCCTCATCCTCGACCCTTAGCCCTGGGGTTCAACATTTTCTGTATATAAGTGTATTATATAAAAAACAAAAAATAAATGGGCCTGCTGTACTGAAACCCACAAACTTGTTCAGTCTGGTTGAAATAAGTGACGTATAGAAAGTTTCACCTGGACAGAAAATACGGATTGTAGTGAGTGTACTGAACTGTGACACACAGAATGGTTCCACACTGCTGTGTGAAATGGATTTGTATCACTGAGCTAAAACAACAAAAAAACTATTTTTTTATATTTTTTTTTAGTTTTGTTTTTTTGGAAACGTGACGTGCAGAAACTATCGTAGAGCTAACTGACACCCTGCTGACGGTGGCTATTTTGACTGCGACCCAGACAAATGTCGCAAAGAGATTTTTGGGATCAAGCTATGTACGTGGAAGCAAAAGACCTAGTTGTATTAAGTGACGTACAGAAAGTGTCACCTGGACAGAAAATACGGATTGTAGTGAGTGTACTGAACTGTGACACACAGAATGGTTCCACACTGCTGTGTGTAATGGATTTGTATCACTGAGCTAAAACAACAAAAAAACATTTTTTTTATATATATTTTTTTTATATATATATTTTTTTGTTTTCTTTTTTTTGGAACGTGACGTGCAGAAACTATCGTAGACCTAACTCACACCCTGTTAATGGTGGCTATTTTGACTGCGATCCAGGCAAATGTCGCACAGAGATTTTTGGGATCAAGCTATATACATGACAGCAAAAGACTTGGTTGTATTAAGTGACGTACAGAAAGTGTCACCTGGACAGAAAATACGGATTGGAGTGAGTGTACTGAACTGTGACACACAGAATGGTTCCACGGAGCTGTGTGAAATGGATTTGTATCACTGAGCTAAAACAACAAAAACACAATTTATTTTTATATATTTTTTTTCATATATTTTTTTTTTTAGTTTTTTTTTTTTGGAACGTGACGTGCAGAAACTATCGTAGACCTAACTCACACCCTGTTAATGGTGGCTATTTTGACTGCGACCCAGACAAATGTCGCACAGAGATTTTTGGGATCAAGCTATATACGTGGAAGCAAAAGACCTAGTTGTATTAAGTGACGTACAGAAAGTGTCACCTGGACAGAAAATACGGATTGTAGTGAGTGTACTGAACTGTGACACACATAATGGTTCCACACTGCTGTGTGTAATGGATTTGTATCACTGAGCTAAAACAACAAAAAAACATTTTTTTATATATATATTTTTTTATATATATATTTTTTTGTTTTCTTTTTTTTGGAACGTGACGTGCAGAAACTATCGTAGACCTAACTCACACCCTGTTAATGGTGGCTATTTTGACTGCGATCCAGGCAAATGTCGCACAGAGATTTTTGGGATCAAGCTATATACATGACAGCAAAAGACTTGGTTGTATTAAGTGACGTACAGAAAGTGTCACCTGGACAGAAAATACGGATTGGAGTGAGTGTACTGAACTGTGACACACAGAATGGTTCCACGGAGCTGTGTGAAATGGATTTGTATCACTGAGCTAAAACAACAAAAACACAATTTATTTTATATATTTTTTTTTATATATTTTTTTTTTAGTTTTTTTTTTTGGAACGTGACGTGCAGAAACTATCGTAGACCTAACTCACACCCTGTTAATGGTGGCTATTTTGACTGCGACCCAGACAAATGTCGCAGAGAGATTTTTGGGATCAAGCTATATACGTGACAGCAAAAGACTTGGTTGTATTAAGTGACATACAGAAAGTGTCACCTGGACAGAAAATATGGATTGGAGTGAGTGTACTGAACTGTGACACACAGAATAGTTCCACGCAGCTTTGTGAAATGGATGTGTATCACTGAGCTAAAACAACAAAAAAACTATTTTTTATATATATTTTTTTATATATTTTTTTTTAGTTTTGTTTTTTTGGAACGTGACGTGCAGAAACTATCGTAGAGCTAACTGACACCCTGCTGACGGTTGCTATTTTGACTGCGACCCAGACAAATGTCGCAAAGAGATTTTTGGGATCAAGCTATTTACGTGAGAGCAAAAGACCTGGTTGTATTAAGTGACGTACAGAAAGTGTCACCTGGACAGAAAATATGGATTGTAGTGAGTGTACTGAACTGTGACACACAGAATGGTTCCACACTGCTGTGTGAAATGGTTTTGTATCACTGAGATATAACATTAAAAAAAAAAAACGGGTTTATATATGGCGATAGCTGCACTACTAGTTCCAGCCAGCCAGCCAAGCCAGGAGACAAAAAAAAAAAATCTTGTAACCCTTAGAAGGGCTTTTGGGTTCTTTGTGGGTGATTCCTGCCTAACAGAGAACTAAATGCAGGTCCTAACACTCTCCCTGAAACGCAGCAGCTCTATCCCTAACGATATCCAGACAGCATCTGAGCCGAGCACCTGGGCCAGTCACTAGTATATTCCACGGTCACCTGATCAGGCCAGCCAACCCCTGCTATCGACATGTAAGGGCCCCACGTGATGCTGGGTGTACCGTAGAGTCTCCTGGCTTGTGATTGGCTGAGTTTATAGGCGCCAAAAATGCATGATGCGGAAGTTGCCATTTCCTCGAGCATGGCGAGATACTCGTCCGAGCAGCGAGCACTTATGAGTACCCTAATACTCGAACAAGCACCAAGCTCGGACAAGTATGCTCGCTCATCTCTACTCCCAGTCCATCCCTGGACTCATGTCAATGCATTGCACAGATAGACCATCAGTTTTAATGGGAACTGTGTAATGTTATGTTTCTCCTGGGATGTACTGTACGTTATTTGAATACATAATCACTGGTTCCCATGCAAAGTAGAGATGAACATTTAGGGTTCAAGCATGAGAGCACTCTGTGATCATCTTGCTATTGAGGTCCTTTAAAAAAAAAGGGATTGTCAGAAGCATGCAACTCCTTAAAGTATATTTCAAGGTACAAAAATTGCATCAATCAGTTAAAAAAACAACAACATTTTTGCCTATATCCTTATAACTTTATATGGCCTCACGCACATGAGGACTTATAGTTTTGGTCCGCACCTGATCCACATTTTTTGCAGATCAGATGGGGAACTATTCATTTCAATGGCCCCAAAAAACCACACAAAAATAGAACATGTCCTATTCCTGTTCATTTTACGGACAATAATAGGCATTTGTAACATGCTGTGGGACCTGTGCAAGGTAAAATTCGGGATGCACTCGGCCAGTAACCATGTTTTTTTAGTATTAGCGATTTGAGGACCGCAAAAACGGATACCGTTTTGTGCAGGAGACCTAACATTGATATTTTCCTCTTTCAATTTTTGCATATGAGTCATTTATAGCCACATAATTGTATGGCTGCATATTTAAGTAAGGAGTTTCAACCAAGTTGTCTGGATTTTGAAAATTTCCTATCCTATTCCCTGTCAACACTTCATGAAACAGGGAACATAGACCGGATGTGAAAGGGTCAGCATCTGGTTTGTACACAGATGTTTGTTTTCTTCCTTGCCTATTTTTTTCCTAGACATTATTTAACTAATAAAATGTCTACAATGACGACTTTTTTTATCTTGTTGGAGAAGTAGAATAGCAGTGTTAAACATTTCGAGCCTCTATAACTGTAACTAGGGATAAGCGGACCCATGGATGTTCAGATTTGACGGGTTCAGACAAAATTTAGTATAAAGTTCGGTTCAGGTACCCAAACTTGACCCCGAACCCCATAGAAGTAAATAGGGACCCGAACTTTGGTGGTGTAAAATGGCTGTAAAATAGACGTAGTAAAGGCTAGATGGCTGCAAAAGGAAACAGAATGGGGGTCAGAGCAGGATAATTGCCCTGCAAACAAATGTGGATAGGAAAATGACTTAAAATAACAGAATAGAAAAAAAATAAAAAATAATAATATTGATCCAGGAGGCGGATGTCCAAGTTGACCAGTTGAGGAGGTGGACATGGCGGAAGAGGATGTAGCCAACATGTTTTTATTTATTTTTCATTTATTTTATTTTTTTATTTGGGGAGGCCACAAAACATTGGTAAATGGCAAACATTGGGGAGGCTTTATCTCCAAAGCTTTAATTGCCTTGAAATCCACAGTTTAGAAATCTGACAAGTTACTTCTTCGTATACTCTGCTCTTCTAGATCACATAATATCTAGCAGAATCAATACAATCTGAGAACAATGAACTGCACATTGACACATCCAGTGGAATCCTTCATTACGTACAGTAAAGCTGGGCCAGCATTCAAACAATGTAGTCAACCCTCATAGAGGTGTAGTGAACAAAGTGTAAACACATGGAAATGACCATATACATTGCAGCAAAGACTAACTTATGGTGTTACTTTACAGGTGAAACACCTCAGACAAGCATATATTGTTGACTGGCTTGAAGTAAAAAAAAACAATTAGCCATCTGCTAAACATAGGTGAATTAATGTACTGCATTCCTCTATAGTCACAGTATGGAGCTCGTGCAGATACTTCCTTCCTTACCCTTCATCATGGCAGAATACAGGGCGATAGAACAAATCCTGATACTGTATGTGTCACCTGACATGACTAGCTTTACAAAAACATGATTTTGTGATATTGTGTCACAAGATCTCTATTCTGTATGTGTCTCTGTATGACCATATAGTAGATACAGTGGGGAAAAAAAGTATTTAGTCAGCCACCAATTGTGCAAGTTCTCCCACTTAAAACTATGAGAGAGGCCTGTAATTGACATCATAGGTAGACCTCAACTATGAGAGACAAAATGAGAAAACAAATCCAGAAAATCACATTGACTGATTTTTAAAGAATTTTTTTGCAAATTATGGTGGAAAATAAATGGTCAATAACAAAAGTTTTTCTCAATACTTTGTTATATGTCCTTTGTTGGCAATGACAGAGGTTAAATATTTTCCGTAAGTCTTCACAAGATTGGCACACACTGTTGCTGGTATGTTGGCCCATTCCTCCATGCAGATCTCCTCTAGAGCAGTGATGTTTTGGGGCTGTCGCTGGGCAACACGGACTTTCAACTCCCTCCAAAGGTTTTCTATGGGGTTGAGATCCGGAGACTGACTAGGCCACTCCAGGACCTTGAAATGCTTCTTACAAAGCCACTCCTTCATTGCCATGTCGGTGTGCCTGGGATCATCATGCTAAAAAACCCAGCCACGTTTCATCTTCAATGCCCTTGCTGATGGAAGGAGGTTTTCACTCAAAATCTCACGATACATTCTTTCATGTACAAGGATCAGTCATCCTGGTCCCTTTGCAGAGAAACAGCCCCAAAGCATGATGTTGCCACCCCCATGCTTCACAGTAGGTATGGTGTTCTTTGGATGCAACTCAGCATTGACTCTCCTCTAAACATGACAAGTTGTGTTTCTAACAAACAATTCTACTCTGGTGCCATTACTATAGGTAATGAGTGGAGGACAGGTGAGCCTCTTAAAGAAGAAGTTACAGGTCTGTGAGAGCCAGAAATCTTGCTTGTTTGTATGTGACCAAACACTTATTTTCCACCATAATTTGCAAATAAATTCTTTAAAAATCAGACAATGTGATTTTCTGGATTTGTTCTCTCATTTTGTCTCTCATAGTTGAGGTCTACCTATGATGTCAATTACAGGCCCCTCTCATCTTTTTAAGTGGGAAAACTTGCACAATTGGTGGCTGACTAAATACTTTTTTCCCCACTATATGTTGTTGATTGCAGTCTGTCAAGGGTCTGCTTGCATGTTGCAATATTGTCTTAACTTGAAGTCCTTAACTAAATGTAAGCTATGGAAGTGATGGCACATTTGTCAGCTACTCTCTTTATTCACATCATGCACATGCTTTAACAAGGTGCATCTTGACTTTATGGTCCACCATCAACAGAATGATATGCACTAGCCAGCTACCTTATAGAACTGTTGCACGCACAGAGAGGCACTCAGTTTTATTTATACTCACCAAGGTAAAAATGAAAAGAGCAAATTGAAAAGTGTAAACTACAAGAACTTTGTCATGCATTTACCTGTCTGGGCTCCCGCAAGAGTCCAGCCACAATATGGTGGCGGAGCAACAGTTGCTCTGTTACTGTGGCAACTAGCCCTGCTAAAAGTGGGGCTGCTCAACCTATCAGGCAGCTAGGACACTGGACCAATCAGGCTCTGTGCCAGCATCACATGCCTCCTGAGGCGGGCTATTGAAAACAGGCAGCTGCTGGCCATAGATGCCTGGGATTGGTTTTCTAATCCTCACCAGCTAGCTGTGTGTTTGCTACTTTGGATCACTGACCTTTGTCTACTGACTTTGACATTGCTTCTGATTACTGATTTTTCCTCTGACGTGACCTCCTGGTATATGACTCTGCTTATTCTGACCTCACCTTTGTCTGTTGACTTTGTCTCTGATGTTTTCTCCTAGTTTTACTTTGTTGTGTATTTGTATCTGATTTTGTATCCTGATCCGGTCCTTATTTTACATGTCGGGTTTTCACCTCTTTCTGTCTCACTGCTCTTTTCACATTTGGTTTAGACTCCTGCTTTTAGTTAATAAGGGACTGCAATCCAGTTGTGGGACGTCACTTAGGACAGATTGTGCAAGTAGCCAGGGACAAGTGGGTAGGGACTTTCAAGACACACATGTTAAAAATCGTGGCATGCTGACACAACTCAACCTAAGTTTAGCCAATTGCAAATTCTTATGGACAACAACAATGAGATAACACTTGAAGCATCAGTCGGGACTGTGAGAAATTCTCATTTTTTTAAATTGCTGGGCAGTTTAGATACATAGAGGCCTAGTTTCACTGGCCTGGGCGGGGCTAAGCTCTGTCCACTTGAATGGAGCTTAGCCCCACCCAGGCCAGTGATACTAGTCGTGACATCACTGGGCCTGCGGTAAACACAGAGAAGGCCGCGGCGCTCCTGCAGCGCCGCTGCCTTCTCAAAGAGCTTATCGGCGGGGGTCCTGGGTGTCGGACCCCCATGATCAGATACTGATGATCTATCCAGACGATAGATCATCAGTTTTAAAGAACTACAGAACCCCTTTAAATGTGTCTTATGGCCGTAAAATACACTGGAAGAAAAACTAGAGGTCAGTCAGCACATCCAAATATGCGGTGCACGTAGCCATGGCTGCAAATAGAAATGTAAAGAACAAAATGCAACAGCAATCTGCAAACACAAACAATAAAATAAGTACATATAATAATGCCATCTTCACTATATACACGATACTAGCACTACGTTGTAAATGTGAGATTATTGGCAAATACTTTTGTACAAAATTATTTGTGCCCGTCTGCCAAACATCAAGGTGATCTCTTTAAGACGGGAACCTAACACTAAATACCATATTCACTAAGTGTCATAGCAGCCTCCATTAAATTCAAAGGATGCAGGCTCCTATATGCATTGGAGGCCAGTGGCACCAGGAGAGCTGAAACAGAGTGGGCTCAGCATTTGTGTGGAACCTGCATTCCTTAAGTATAACAGAGGTCGGTGTGGCATCAAAGAGGTATCATATTGTGTGGGCTCAGCATGCATGTGGAGCCTGCATTCCCTGGAATTAGAGGAGGACATTTTGGCACCATAAGAGGTAAATGTAATGTTGGCTTAGCATGCATGTGGAGCCTGCATCCTCTGAATTTAATGGAGGCTGCTATGACACTTAGTGAATATGGTATTTAGTGTTGGGTTCCCAACTTAAAGAGATTGCCTTGATGTTTTACAGATGGGCACTAGAGATGAGCGAGTAGTGAAATATTCGAAAGTTCGAAATTCGATTCGAATAGACCGCGAAATTCGACTATTCGACCGAATATCGAATCCCATTAAAGTCTATGGGAAAAAAATGCTCGCCACTTGGAAATCTCAATTCGACCACTTGGAGGTCACCAAGTCCACCCTGAAACCTCAGAAAAGGATGCCAACACTGCTGGAATGCAACTGGGACAGCAGGGGAAGCATGTCTGGGTGCATATAATGCACCCAAGTCGCACTATTACGCCACTATCACAGCCTCTCAACAATACACTCCAAAGACAATATAACCTCTCTGTAAAGTGAGACCATACAAGGAAACCTTCTTTCCTCTACATTGCCATGGACCCCAAGCCAAACTAGACAAAAAAGAAGATAAAATTCTGCACCCCTTAAAATCACGTTGCCTATGACAACCACAGATGGCATAGGCAAGGGGGAAAGCAATCAAGCCATCACTATTTTTCCCTCTGTGCCATCCCTGCCTTGCCCAGGCACATGTCCCAAAACATCATCCACGCCCGAGTAACACGGTTACTGCAAAAGGCCATTTGACCACCAACACTTGAGGTTTGAGGCCGGGGATGCTACATCTCCCTGACAGCACACTGGGTGAATGTTGTGGAGGCGGGGACGGGCAAACCTGCTACCCCCACCCAAGTTTTGGGCCTTGGTTCTGTCTGGATTTCCGCAACCCTTACAGACAGCTCGGCAAACCCCTCCTTCTCCTTCTAGATTTGTTAAATCTGTCCACCACCCAGTCAAGTCCACAAAGTCCAGTCTCGTCGATAGCCTGCAGAAACTGCAGGGACCTCACTCTGACCCTCCTTCCTCCCACCCTGCCCAATGTTATCAACCCAGTGTTCCCACCCATGCAAGAATCGCAGGAGCTATCTGAGGATTTTGTTTGTTCTGATGCCCAAACACTGGAGCAAGCTCCATCTCTAGCTGATGGTGGTGTGGAACGGGCACTAAAGTGTAAAATGATTAGGGACGATGATGAGACACAGTTGCCAGCAAGGGAGGCTGTTGGAGCAAAGTGAGGCAGTGTAAGAGGAGGTGGTTGAGTATGACGAAGTCAGTGACCCGACCTGGCCCAGTGTCATGTCTAGCAGGTAAAGCAGTGGGGATGTTGAGGGATGCGTAGGACCGCAAAAGGCAGGAAGAGGCCGTGGGCTGGCCAGAGGCTCATGGAGAAGGCAGGCTAGAGCCCGCAGGGCCGCATCTCTTCCCTATAACAGGCCCCCACACAAAGCTCTCCCATCGAGGGCTCTTAGGTCCTTGTTGTGAAAATATTTTAATGAGTGCGCAAAGTTAGCTTGAGGTGAGCCCTCGAAAAAATTATATGGAGGCCCAAGAGGTGAGCCCTCGAAAAAATTATGTGGAGGCCCAAGAGGTGAGCCCTCGAAAAAATTAAGTGGAGGCCAAAGAGGTGAGACCTCTTAAAAATTGTATTAAGGCCCAAGAGGTGAGCCATAATAAAAATTGTTTGTAGGCCCAAGAGGTGAGACCTCTTAAAAATTGTTTGTAGGCCCAAGAGGTGAGACCTCTTAACAATTGTATTAGGCCCAAGAGGTGAGCCATAATAAAAATTGTTTGTAGGCCCAAGAGGTGAGACCTCTTAAAAATTGTTTGTAGGCCGAAGAGGTGAGGCATGAGAAAAATTGTTTGTAGGCCCAAGAGGTGAGACCTCTTAAAAATTATGTGGAGGCCAAAGAGGTGAGACCTCTTAAAAATTGTTTGTAGGCCCAAGAGGTGAGACCTCTTAAAAATTGTTTGTAGGCCCAAGAGGTGAGACCTCTTAAAAATTATGTGGAGGCCCAAGAGGTGAAACCTCTTAAAAATTATGTGGAGGCCCAAGAGGTGAGACCTCTTAAAAATTGTTTGTAGGCCCAAGAGGTGAGGCATGAGAAAAATTGTTTGTAGGCCCAAGAGGTGAGACCTCTTAAAAATTATGTGGAGGCCAAGAGGTGAGACCTCTTAAAAATTATGTGGAGGCCCAAGAGGTTAAACCTCTTAAAAATTATGTGGAGGCCCAAGAGGTGAGACCTCTTAAAAATTATGTGGAGGCCAAAGAGGTGAGACCTCTTAAAAATTATGTGGAGGCCCAAGAGGTGAGACCTCTTAAAAATGATGTGGAGGCCAAAGAGGTGAGACCTCTTAAAAATTATGTGGAGGCCCAAGAGGTGAAACCTCTTAAAAATTATGTGGAGGCCCAAGAGGTGAGACCTCTTAAAAATTGTTTGTAGGCCCAAGAGGTGAGGCATGAGAAAAATTGTTTGTAGGCCCAAGAGGTGAGACCTCTTAAAAATTATGTGGAGGCCCAAGAGGTGAGACCTCTTAAAAATTATGTGGAGGCCCAAGAGGTGAGACCTCTTAAAAATTATGTGGAGGCCCAAGAGGTGAAACCTCTTAAAAATTATGTGGAGGCCCAAGAGGTGAGACCTCTTAAAAATTGTTTGTAGGACCAAGAGGTGAGGCATGAGAAAAATTGTTTGTAGGCCCAAGAGGTGAGACCTCTTAATTTTTAAGAGGTCTCACCTCTTGGGCCTCCACATAATTTTTAAGAGGTCTCACCTCTTGGGCCTCCACATAATTTTTAAGAGGTTTCACCTCTTGGGCCTCCACATAATTTTTAAGAGGTCTCACCTCTTGGCCTCCAATAATTTTATGTGGAGGCCCAAGAGGTGAAACCTCTTAAAAATTATGTGGAGGCCCAAGAGGTGAGACCTCTTAAAAATTGTTTGTAGGCCCAAGAGGTGAGCCATAAATATATATTTTTTTTTTTTACGGAGCAATTCTAAGGCGGTAAAGGAGGAGGAGGAGGAGGTGGAGGAGGAAATGGCACTTCATACAGATGGCACTTCACTTTTGGCTGCTTTCCACTGTTGGAGAAGCAAAGTCCGGGTCAATCCACTTGCTGTTCATTTTGATTAGCGTCAGCCTGTCGGCACTGTCGGTTGACAGGCGGCTGCGCTTATCGGTTATAATGCCCCCGGCTGCGCTGAACACCCTTTCTGATAGCACGCTGGCGGCAGGGCAGGCAAGCACCTCCAAGGCGTACAGGGACAGTTCCAGCCACGTGTCCAACTTGGAGACCCAGTAAGTGTAGGACGCCGAGGGATCGGGGAGGACAGGGGTACGGTCTGCCAGGTACTCCCGCAACATCCGCCGATACTTGTCCCTCCTGCTGATAGCGGGCCCCGCAGTGATGGAAGTTGCACGAGGGGGTGCCATGAACGTGTCCCACACCTTGGAGAGTGTTCCCCTGGTGGCTGTGGGCCTGATCGATGTTGTGGGACTCTGGGAGACCCTCTCCTCTCTGCCGCCAGCGATGGTGGGTGGGAAAATCTCCATCATGTTCTGCACGAGTTCCCTCTGGTATTCCAGCAATCGATTCGTCCTCTCCTCTACCGGAATAAAAGAGGAGACGTTATCTTTATACCGGGGGTCCAGGAGTGCGAAGACCCAGTACAGTTTGTTCTCCACTATCCGGACAACACGTGTGTCCCGGGAAAAGCAGCCCAGCATGAAGTCAGCCATGTGTGCCAGACTCTGAATAGGCATGACCTCACTGCCCCCACCAGAAGGATCACTTGCCATTTCCTCCTCTTCCTCTTCCGCCTCCTCTCCGCCCCATCCGCGCTGAACCAATGGGACGCACACAGCCTGACTGCTACCCTCGCCGCCAGCATCCTCCTCCTCTTCCACAGCCACCTCCACGTCGTCCTCCTCCTCCTCATCCTCCTCCTCCTGCAACTGCCACCGTGAAGCAGACAAAAGTGTGGTCTGACTGTGTAGCTCCGTTGCGTCTCCTCCTACCCCCGTCTCCTCTGCGTGCAATGCGTTCTCCCTTATTGCGATGAGCGATTCTTTAAGGACGCATAGGAGCGGGATGGTTACGCTCACTATAGCGTCCTCGCTGCTGACCTTCTTGGTGGACTCCTCAAAGATACGCAGTACATCGCATACGTCTGCCATCCATGGCCACTCGTGGTTGGCAAACTGAGGGAGCTGAGTTGGAGGCACGCGTGGATTCATAATCTGGTACTCCATCAATGCTCTCTGCTGCTCACACACCCTGGCCAACATGGAATAGGTGGAATTCCAGCGAGTCGGCAGGTCGCACAACAGCCGATGTTCAGGCAAATGGAGGCGTTGCTGGAGTTTTTTTAAGCTAGCAGCAGCTACAGTTGACTTCCGAAAGTGAGCGCACAAGCGCCGCACTTTCACCAGTAGCTCTGCCAGGTTGGGGTAAGTCTTTAGAAATTTTTGGACTACCAGATTAAAAACGTGGGCCAGGCATGGTACGTGATTGAGTTCGGCAAGCTCCAGAGCCGCCACCAGGTTACGGCCGTTATCGCACACGACCATGCCTGGTCCTAGCTGCAGCGGCGACAGCCACATCTCCGTCTGCTGCAATATGGCGTCCCTCACCTCTGGGGCGCTGTGCTTCCTGTCGCCCAAGCTGATGAGCTTAAGCACCGCCTGCTGACGTCTCCCCGCGCCAGTGCTGCAACGCTTCCAGCTAGCGGCTGAGGGCGATGTTAAGGCAGAGGAGGAGGAGGAGGAGGAGGGGGGTTTATCAGAACCCATGCTGGCAATCTTGGGCGGGGGTGGTAGGTAGGCCGTCTCTGTTTGCGACCCCGTCCCCGCTTCCACTACATTCACCCAGTGTGCCGTCAAAGAGATGTAGCGTCCCTGGCCACAAGCGCTTGTCCACGAGTCGGTGGTCAAGTGGACCTTTGCGCTGACTGCGTACCTCAGGGCCCGCCTGATGTTACGCGACACGTGCTGGTGCAGGGCGGGGACGGCACTCCGGGAAAAGTAGTGGCGGCTGGGGACGGAATAGCGAGGTGCGGCAGCCGCCATCAGGTCGCGGAAGGCCTGCGTCTCCACAAGCCTAAACGGCAACATCTCCAGGGCCAGCAGTTTGGAGATGTGGCAGTTTAAGGCTTGGGCTTGGGGGTGACTCGAGGCGTACTTCCGCCTGCGGTCGAACGCCTGCGAGATGGACAGTTGATGGGACGAGGAGTGTGAAGGTGCAGGCGAAGATGCGGGGGAAGGGGAGGCTGAAGGAGAAGGCCCCAAAGTAGCCGAGGCAGAGGCAGATGTGGAGGTGTCCTGGCTGGAGGTCTGGACCGCAGTGGCAGCACACAACAAAGGGGAAGAGGCAGTGGCAGGAAGACCTTGCGCAGGTTGTATTGCGTTTGCTCTCTCCCACTCAGCCCAGTGCTTGACTTCCAAGTGACGCCGCATGCCTGAGGTGGTCAGATTGCTCTTCTCAGAGCCCCTACTCAGTTTTGAGTGGCAGAGTGTGCAAACCGCGCTCAGTTTGTCATCCGCACAAACATTAAAAAATCTCCACACCACAGAAGTACGAGGCCTCGATGGGGGAGCTTCGCGCGACTGCCCGCTGCCGGGAACAGCTTCGGCCCTGCTGGCTGTGGCCTCACTTCTCTGTCTGGACTGTCCTCTGCCTGGCCCTGCTGTGGACATCCCTCTGCCTGTGGACATCCCTCTGCCTCTGGACATCCCTCTGCCTCTGGACATCCCTCTGCCTCTTGCTGCCTTTTTCGGTGCTGCGCAGACCACCACCTCTCCACTGCTTTCCCCGCTGGACATCACCCCTGGCCAAGTGGGGTCGGTCATTTCGTCATCCACCACCTCCTCTTCCACTTCCTCACTCTGCTCCTCCTCCTGCCCACTGGACATTCCAACAGCCTCCCTTGATGGCAACTGCGTCTCATCATCATCATCGCTCATGATAACAGATGCTGGTTCAGGGTCCACATCAGCAGGAGATGGCGAATACTCAAGTGTTTGGGCATCACTACAAACAAATTCCTCTGCTAGCTCCTGGGATTCTTCCGGCACATCTGAAAAAGGACCCGAAAAGAGCTCCTGGGAGGGGTCAATGGTGGGATGACTCTGTTGGCCAGGTGTGGAGGAAGGAGGGTCAGAGTGAGACTGTGTGGATGACTGGCTGGTGGACAACTGTGTGGAAGCGCTATCGGCTATCCATTGCACCACCTGTTCAACCTGCTCAGGCCTCAACAGCGGTGTAACCCGCCCCCTGCTTAACTGTCCCATAAAGGCAGGGATTCTGGATGAGTGGGATCCTGGCTGACCCTCACCAGCACGCATTGTATCCCCACTGGCTTCAACAAGGCCCCAACAGCATTTCCGCGCCCCCGTCCTCGTCCACGTCCGATTCCGCTAGCCCCCCTCCGCATTTTATTTTTTTTTGGTTACAATATTTTGCCTTCACAGCCGTGTACTAACAGTTCAGACGGTGTGTATTAACACCACGTATATACAATTATTTTGCAAGAGAACGCACAGTACAGGTGCCAATGAAAAGGCCTATTTTTTTATATTTCTAGGTACACAGCCGTGTACTAACAGATCAGACGGTGTGTATTAACACCACGTATATAAAATTATTTTGCAAGAGAACGCAAGTACAGGTGCCAATGAAAAGGCCTATTTTTTTTATATTTCTAGGTACACAGCCGTGTACTAACAGATCAGACGGTGTGTATTAACACCACGTATATAAAATTATTTTGCAAGAGAACGCACAGTACAGGTGCCAATGAAAAGGCCTTTTTTTTTTTTCATTTCTAGGTACACAGCCGTGTACTAACAGTTCAGACGGTGTGTATTAACACCACGTATATACAATTATTTTGCAAGAGAACGCAAAGTACAGGTGCCAATGAAAAGGCCTATTTTTTTTATATTTCTAGGTACACAGCCTTGTACTAACAGATCAGACGGTGGGTATTAACACCACGTATATAAAATTATTTTGCAAGAGAACGCACAGTACAGGTGCCAAAGAAAAGGCCTTTTTTTTTAAAAATTTCTAGGTACACAGCCGTGTACTAACAGATCAGACGGTGTGTATTAACACCACGTATATACAATTATTTTGCAAGAGAACGCAAAGTACAGGTGCCAATGAAAAGGCTTTTTTTTTTATATTTCTAGGTACACAGCCGTGTACTAACAGATCAGACGGTGTGTATGAACACTACGTATATAAAATTATTTTGCAAGAGAACGCACAGTACAGGTGCCAATTAAAAGGCCTATTTTTTTATATTTCTAGGTACACAGCCGTGTAACTAACAGATCAGACGGTGGGTATTAACACCAACGTATATACAAATTATTTTGCAGAGAACGCAACAGTACAGGTGCCAAAGAAAAGGCCTTTTTTTTTTATTTCTAGGTACACAGCCGTGTACTAACAGATCAGACGGTGTGTATTAACACCACGTATATACAATTATTTTGCAAAAGAACGCAAAGTACAGGTGCCAATGAAAGGCTTTTATTTTATTATATTTCTAGGTACACAGCCGTGTACTAACAGATCAGACGGTGTGTATGAACACTACGTATATAAAATTATTTTGCAAGAGAACGCACAGTACAGGTGCCAATGAAAAGGCCTATTTTTTATATTTCTAGGTACACAGCCGGTGTACTAACAGATCAGACGGTGGGTATTAACACCACGTATATAAAAATTATTTTGCAAGAGAACGCACAGTACAGGTGCCAAATGAAAAGGCCTTTTTTTTATATTTCTAGGTACACAGCCGTGTACTAACAGATCAGACGGTGTGTATGAACACCACGTATATAAAATTATTTTGCAAGAGAACGCACAGTACAGGTGCCAATGAAAAGGCCTATTTTTTTATATTTCTAGGTACACAGCCGTGTACTAACAGATCAGACGGTGGGTATTAACACCACGTATATACAATTATTTTGCAAGAGAACGCAAAGTACAGGTGCCAATGAAAAGGCTTTTTTTTTTTATATTTCTAGGTACACAGCCGTGTACTAACAGATCAGACGGTGTGTATTAACACCACGTATATAAAATTATTTTGCAAGAGAACGCACAGTACAGGTGCCAATGAAAAGGCCTATTTTTTTATATTTCTAGGTACACAGCCGTGTACTAACAGTTCAGACGGTGGGTATTAACACCACGTATATACAATTATTTTGCAAGAGAACGCAAAGTACAGGTGCCAATGAAAAGGCTTTTTTTTTTATATTTCTAGGTACACAGCCGTGTACTAACAGATCAGACGGTGTGTATGAACACTACGTATATAAAATTATTTTGCAAGAGAACGCACAGTACAGGTGCCAATGAAAAGGCCTATTTTTTTATATTTCTAGGTACACAGCCGTGTACTAACAGTTCAGACGGTGGGTATTAACACCACGTATATACAATTATTTTGCAAGAGAACGCAAAGTACAGGTGCCAATGAAAAGGCTTTTTTTTTTTTATATTTCTAGGTACACAGCCGTGTACTAACAGATCAGACGGTGTGTATGAACACTACGTATATAAAATTATTTTGCAAGAGAACGCACAGTACAGGTGCCAATGAAAAGGCCTTTTTTTTTATATTTCTAGGTACACAGCCGTGTACTAACAGATCAGACGGTGGGTATTAACACCACGTATATAAAATTATTTTGCAAGAGAACGCACAGTACAGGTGCCAAAGAAAAGGCCTTTTTTTTTATATTTCTAGGTACACAGCCGTGTACTAACAGATCAGACGGTGTGTATTAACACCACGTATATACAATTATTTTGCAAGAGAACGCAAAGTACAGGTGCCAATGAAAAGGCTTTTTTTTTTATATTTCTAGGTACACAGCCGTGTACTAACAGATCAGACGGTGTGTATGAACACTACGTATATAAAATTATTTTGCAAGAGAACGCACAGTACAGGTGCCAATGAAAAGGCCTATTTTTTTTATATTTCTAGGTACACAGCCGTGTACTAACAGATCAGACGGTGTGTATGAACACTACGTATATAAAATTATTTTGCAAGAGAACGCACAGTACAGGTGCCAATGAAAAGGCCTATTTTTTTTATATTTCTAGGTACACAGCCGTGTACTAACAGATCAGACGGTGGGTATTAACACCACGTATATACAATTATTTTGCAAGAGAACGCAAAGTACAGGTGCCAATGAAAAGGCTATTTTTTTTATATTTCTAGGTACACAGCCGTGTACTAACAGATCAGACGGTGTGTATGAACACTACGTATATAAAATTATTTTGCAAGAGAACGCACAGTACAGGTGCCAATGAAAAGGCCTTTTTTTTTATATTTCTAGGTACACAGCCGTGTACTAACAGATCAGACGGTGTGTATTAACACCACGTATATACAATTATTTTGCAAGAGAACGCAAAGTACAGGTGCCAATGAAAAGGCCTATTTTTTTTATATTTCTAGGTACACAGCCGTGTACTAACAGATCAGACGGTGTGTATGAACACTACGTATATAAAATTATTTTGCAAGAGAACGCAAAGTACAGGTGCCAATGAAAAGGCTTTTTTTTTTTATATTTCTAGGTACACAGCCGTGTACTAACAGATCAGACGGTGTGTATGAACACTACGTATATAAAATTATTTTGCAAGAGAACGCACAGTACAGGTGCCAATGAAAAGGCCTATTTTTTTATATTTCTAGGTACACAGCCGTGTACTAACAGATCAGACGGTGGGTATTAACACCACGTATATACAATTATTTTGCAAGAGAACGCAAAGTACAGGTGCCAATGAAAAGGCTTTTTTTTTTTATATTTCTAGGTACACAGCCGTGTACTAACAGATCAGACGGTGTGTATGAACACTACGTATATAAAATTATTTTGCAAGAGAACGCACAGTACAGGTGCCAATGAAAAGGCCTATTTTTTTATATTTCTAGGTACACAGCCGTGTACTAACAGTTCAGACGGTGGGTATTAACACCACGTATATACAATTATTTTGCAAGAGAACGCAAAGTACAGGTGCCAATGAAAAGGCTTTTTTTTTTATATTTCTAGGTACACAGCCGTGTACTAACAGATCAGACGGTGTGTATGAACACTACGTATATAAAATTATTTTGCAAGAGAACGCACAGTACAGGTGCCAATGAAAAGGCCTATTTTTTTATATTTCTAGGTACACAGCCGTGTACTAACAGTTCAGACGGTGGGTATTAACACCACGTATATACAATTATTTTGCAAGAGAACGCAAAGTACAGGTGCCAATGAAAAGGCTTTTTTTTTTTTATATTTCTAGGTACACAGCCGTGTACTAACAGATCAGACGGTGTGTATGAACACTACGTATATAAAATTATTTTGCAAGAGAACGCACAGTACAGGTGCCAATGAAAAGGCCTATTTTTTTATATTTCTAGGTACACAGCCGTGTCCTAACAGTTCAGACGGTGGGTATTAACACCACGTATATACAATTATTTTGCAAGAGAACGCACAGTACAGGTGCCAATGAAAAGGCTTTTTTTTTTTTATATTTCTAGGTACACAGCCGTGTACTAACAGATCAGACGGTGTGTATGAACACTACGTATATAAAATTATTTTGCAAGAGAACGCACAGTACAGGTGCCAATGAAAAGGCCTATTTTTTTATATTTCTAGGTACACAGCCTTGTACTAACAGATCAGACGGTGGGTATTAACACCACGTATATAAAATTATTTTGCAAGAGAACGCACAGTACAGGTGCCAAAGAAAAGGCCTTTTTTTTTAATTTCTAGGTACACAGCCATGTACTAACAGATCAGACGGTGGGTATTAACACCACGTATATACAATTATTTTGCAAGAGAACGCAAAGTACAGGTGCCAATGAAAAGGCTTTTATTATTATTATATTTCTAGGTACACAGCCGTGTACTAACAGATCAGACGGTGTGTATGAACACTACGTATATAAAATTATTTTGCAAGAGAACGCACAGTACAGGTGCCAATTAAAAGGCCTATTTTTTTTATATTTCTAGGTACACAGCCGTGTACTAACAGATCAGACGGTGTGTATTAACACCACGTATATACAATTATTTTGCAAGAGAACGCACAGTACAGGTGCCAATGAAAAGGCCTATTCTTTTATATTTCTAGGTACACAGCCGTGTACTAACAGTTCAGATGGTGGGTATATAACACCACGTATATACAATTATTTTGCAAGAGAACGCAAAGTACAGGTGCCAATGAAAAGGCTTTTTTTTTTTATATTTCTAGGTACACAGCCGTGTACTAACAGATCAGACGGTGTGTATTAACACCACGTATATAAAATTATTTTGCAAGAGAACGCACAGTACAGGTGCCAATGAAAAGGCCTATTTTTTTATATTTCTAGGTACACAGCCGTGTACTAACAGATCAGACGGTGGGTATTAACACCACGTATATAAAATTATTTTGCAAGAGACGCACAGTACAAGGTGCCAATGAAAGGCCTTTTTTTTTTATATTCTAGGTACAC